>UCOH01010883.1:0-22394 GCA_900474275.1 Synergus japonicus
TATATATATATATATATATATATATATATTTCTAGGTTCTCCGCCTTTCTACTGTGCGTGCGGAAAACATCGACCCACTTGTTGAGTCAAAAACCCGCAGAGAGTCGGGGGTGGACTTTCGCTTGCTTTCACGCTCGATTCGATCCTGTTAATAATAATAATAATAATAATAATAATAATAATAATAAAGTATTGTATCAATTCTGGAATTGGTAGTTCCGGAAAGCTGAACTATCTGATTTTATTTAAAGTACGTATAGTTTTGTGTTTTGATGCGCTGATTACGAATATGATAATGAAAATTGGCGATTGGGAGATTTTTGTAGGGGAATCAGGAAAAATCATAAAAGAAATTATTGATAAAGGGAAATGCGAGGGAACATGGTAAAGGGAGATCTTGATATAGGGAAATTATGATCATGGTTTTTCCTGCTTTTCTCCCAATCTTTTCCAGCCTTTGTGTAGTCCAATTTTGGGCAAAGTTCTGAATAGTGGTTGTGCTTGATTTTCTTGAAACTTCGTATACTTATGTATTTTGATGCGCTCATTACGAAAATGATTGTGAAAGTTGGCGCAAATTTGAATTTAATGAGAAAAACCCCATAAAATCATTGTTTTTTGCAGTTATCTCAGCTAATATGCAAAATTAGAAAAAATGTTTCAAACAAAATTTGCCATTTCCTTTTACCATTCCCTTTACAATTCCATTTGCCATTTCCTTTTGCCATTACCTTTGCCATTTTTCTTTACCATTCCCTTTGCCATATCCCTTTGTCATCTCTCTTTCCCATTCCCTTTACCACTCCCCTTTGTTAATCCCTTCGCGATTTCCCTTTGCCACTTCCCTTTAACATTCCTTTTACCATTTCCTTTACCATTCCCTTTTGCCATATCCCTTTGTCATTTTTCTTTGCCATTCCTTTTACCATTCCCTTTGCCATTTTCCTTTACCAATCTCTTTATAATAATTTTCTTTTACATTGATTTCCATTTAGAATGTGAAGAGCCATGGTATATGAGTTTTTTTATAAATAAAAATCGATATAATTGATTTTCTCGAAAACTATCACTCGCAGAAAAAATGTTTCAAACAAAGAATGTGTATTTCGATGAGATCTACAATTTTTGTTTGAAACATTTTTTCTAATTCTCCATATTAGCTGAGATAATCGCAAAAAACCATGATTTTATGGGGGTTTTTATGGTTTTTCTCATTAAATTAAAATTTCCGCCAACTTTCACTATCATTTTCGTAATCAGCGCATCAAAATACAGAAGTATACGAAGTTTCAAGAAAATTAAGCATAACCACTATTCGGAACTATATGCGAATTAGAATAAAAAGAAGGTAAAGTAGAAAAAAGTCGATTTTTCAATAAAATACAAAAAATTCAGAGAATTTTTAAATTAAAAAAAAGGTGGTTTAAAAAATGTTGATAATGCTCTAACTTTTTTAATTTTTAGCTACTGCTTTCGTTGTTATCATATGTTTCATCTTGATGAACGAATGAAATATAAATCTGACATTTTAAGCATAAATCAAACTTTTCATACACTACCATTTTAAACTCGCATTATTAGTTCGAGAATGAAGACTGATAAAATTCATCCCATTAAGTACATCGGCACCCATCCGAGTGTAACCGGCTAAACAATGTTTAACTTTGGTGATTGAATCAGGAGCTTTAAACACAAGTACATATATGCGTTCAACTGGACATTGGTATAAGATTAATTTAACTAATATAAATTAAATTCCACTATTTCAATATACCTACTGATAAATTCTTTAATATTTATGTAACAGTTATATAAAATTTGAGTAAAAAATGCTCTAAAAGACCTTAATTTATAATTTAATGTGGTTTTAAGAAATTCCTAAGAATTAAAAAAATTTTTCAACGAAATACCAAGGATTTTAAAGGTTATTGTGAAATTAAAAAAATTTTAAGATATTTTGACGAATATTTCCCATTGATATTTTCCAGTAATAATTAAACAATATTTCTCAGAAATATTTCAGCAATATTGGCCAGAAAGATTTTCCAGCAATATTTGCAAAAATATTTTCCACTGTTATTTTCCAGCAATAATTTAACAATATTTATCAAAAATATTTCAGAAATTTTTGCCGGAAAGATTTTCCAGTAACATTTTTTTAACTTTTATTTTTAATTTAATATTTGCTAAAAAATATTTTCCAGTGATATTTTCCAGCAATAATTTAGCAATATTCCTCAGAAATATTTCAGCAATATTGACCGTATAGATTTTCCAGCACCATTTTTTTACAATGAATTTTTTGAATATAAGTTCTCAAATAATACAAATTGATATATAATTAAAATTCTACAAAATATATAGTAAAATCCCTTAAAATACTTTACAATCCGATAAAATCTCATAATTATCATGGTAGCTGATATGTAAATATACGAATGCATATACATATGTATATTAAATATTAATATATTAAAAACTGATATAAACAATACATGCAAAGTTTACTATTAGTAATCTTTTTGATCTTAATCAAATTGGATATAACGGTTATAACGATAGTTTGTGGAATTTGATGGAAGTTTATGGAACATTAATGAATATCAAGTAGTATTAAATTACTTTATGAAATTTAAAGTAATTTCAGCAGATGTTGAAGGATGTTAATATTAAATCATTTTAAGAACTTTCAAGGAATTTTACGATATTTTATTGGATATTTTTTTTGCAGATTTAATATTTTATGTACAACAGATTTCAAGGTATTTAGGAGATTTTATTGAATTTTTAGGTATATCAAGAGATTTCATGTGATTTTAAGTAACCTTGTGGAATTTGATGATATTTTTGGGGATTCTAAGTAATTTTCAGGGATTTTCAGGTATTTTATGATAATAAGAAATGTTAAGAACTTTTATTTTCAGAAATTTTAAGAGATTTGTGCAGATTCATTGAATCTTCAACTAATTTAAAGAAATTTAATGAGACTTCATGGGCTTTTGAGTGATTTTAAGAAATCTCAAGTGATTTTATGAAACTGAAAAGAATTTCATAAGATTTTATAGAATTTGAAGTCATTTTAAGAGATATAAAAATAGATTTTGGAATTTTAAGGCATATCAAGGAATATGAAGTAAATTTATAAAATTGAAAGGAATTTCACCAGATTCTGAATTTTAATGAATTTCATGACATTTTATGGGATTTTTAATAATTGTAAGGGAGTTTAAGATATCTTATGGGATATTAAGTAATTTAAAGGATTTAGAAGGGACTTATTGTACTTATTGTTTGTTTTATTCGTATGTTAGGTGTGTTGTTTGTCATTGTGTAAGTTCGTGTGGTTTCATGAAGCTTCTACAATATTTGTGTAGATATATATAAGGAAAAAGTATTTACAATTAGACATTTCGTTAAAATTTGTTCACCTGGTGCGAATTTCAAGTACAGAATCTCGAGGCTAGACGTTGAAAAATTGGATAATGGACACCGAGTTTTTAGTGGCTAGTCAAGTGTAAAAGCACCGACTACGATTCAGGGTGTGCGGCAGTAAAATAATTAAAAGCGTCGCTTCTCAGACTCAGACGGGGAAGCACCATAAAAACAAGGGTACAATGGGGCACCAGCAAAGTACAGTTAACAGACAGTACCTGAGGCGAACATGCTCCCTGGAGAGTGTACCAGTAAGTACTTATGCACCAGGGCCGCATTGCACCGGAAATAAAGTTAATCTCACCATACCATCGCCCATCCCATTACTTTTACAACCTCGAGCTTATTTTTTTTATACAATTTCATAAATATGTTCTTTTTTCAAAAATTTTCCCTCCAATTTAGCTTAATACTTGAAGTTACATAACTGTTACACAAATATTACAAATGAAAGGTAGAGTTACATATTCCAGTCGAGATTTAGATCACCTTTCCATGAATGTTATCTTAATGTTACATAAATGTTAAACAAATGTTACATGAATATTACATCAATGTAATATATCTCAATGTAATTTCAACCTTATACATAGATATTACACAGTATTCTAACAACAGTTTAAGAATATTTCTCAGAAATATTTCAACAATTTTGTCCGAAAAAATTTTCAAAAAATTTTTGCAAAAAAATATTTTCCAGTAATAATTTAGCAATACTGCTCAGAGATATTTCAAGAATACTGGCCGGAGAGATTTTCCAACAATATTTTCCAACAATTTTCTCAAACATATTTCAGCACTATTGTCCAAAAAGATTTTCGAGCAATATTTGACAAAAATATTTTTAAGCAATATATATGTCTGCAATATTTACCAAAAATATATTTTCCAGTGAAATATCCCAGAAATATTTTATCAATTTTGGCCGGAAAGATTTTCCGACAATATTTTCCAAAAATACTTTACAGTGATATTTTCCAGCAATAATTTAGCAATATTTATGAGAAATATTTCAGAAATTTTGGCCGGAAAGATTTTCTAATAATATTTTCCAAAAAATATTTTCCGTTAATATATTCCAGCTATAATTTAGCAATATTCCTCAGAAATATTGTCCAGCAAGATTTGCCAAAAATATTGTCCAGTTATGTTTTCCAGTAATAATTTAGAAATATTTTTCAACAATGTTGGCCACAAATATAACTGTTACACAAATGTTACAAATGAAAGGTGGTTACAAATTTCAGTCGAGATTTACTATAACCTCATATAAACGGTACATGAATGTTGTATCAATTTTATATCAATGTAATTACAACCTTACGTAAATATTACACAAATGTTACATCAATGTTACATGAATGTATAATTTCAACCATACATAAATGGTACATAAATTTTTTATCAGTGTTACATAAATATTAAATAAATGTTACCTAAATATTACATAAATGTGACCTAAATGATACATACAACATACATAACACAAAACGGCTGGGATTTAAATCTCACATATTTTTGTCACGATCTCTGTACCTAGATTTTAATTTTATGTTTAAATCCTAAAATAAAATAAAATAAAATCGGCTAACTGAATCTAGAATAATTTGTCGATGAAACCCTTTTGTTTGGCACGCGACGTATATCCGTTCGCCATATCCGGATTTTGCGTTGCCCTCGCTCAAAGAAATTGAGCTCGTGCGGCTCGCCAAGTGGGTTAGATTGGGTTAGGTTAGGTAATTATAAACCCTCGACGAGTCCCGTGAATACGACACTAAAATTACTCTTGAATTTCCGAGTATAACGATGCACCCGGCGTCGTGGCCGAATGCATTCCTCACTTTTTCCGCCCCTTTTTCTGAGCGCCCTTGAATTTTCCACGCACTGCCCAATACTCCAATTTCTACTCCTGTATACCCTAGCTCTTTTAATAGCATGCCGACATTTTAAGTAAATTTCTCGAAAAGTTATATTTGAAGGACAATTTTTTGAGTTTATGTAACACTTATGTAACATTTATATAACATTGGTGTAAAATTTACGTATACTTTATATAATACGTATGTAACATTGATGTAACACTTGCGTAACATTTCTATAACATAGGTGTACCATTGACGTATAATTTATGTGACATTTATTATCGTTTACGTAACGGTTATAAAAATTAATATAACATTAATATAACATTCAGGCAATTTTTGCGTAACGTTGATGCAACATTAACTCCAAATTTATGTAACATCGATGTAATACTAATGTAACATTTATGAAACATTTATGTAGCATTGTTGTAAAAATATTTAATTTAAACGTATAAAGTAACTAAAAATGGTTAAATTATTAAGTTTTCTTTTTTAAAGAAAGTTTTTAATTTACAAAGTAAAAACTCCCGGAATATGTATGGCAAATATTCAGAAGGTATGTCTTATTATATCTCAGTTAAGAGCATTCCATTAAAATTTGAAGGTTCGAAAGATTTTGAAGTGTGTCATATGTTGAATTTTTTCAATTTGAAAACACGAAGTCAATGCTCTTGGTTTGGTTGAAAGTCTCAGCGGAAACGACTACGATTAAACGTTTAACTGATGTTTACTTAAGGCTAAATTAACTTAAACTGACAGTGGATGTTTGTGGCCAGGATAGTACCATGAATCTGCTTTAATAAGTTATTGTAGTTGTGGACGCGAGCGCCAATCGCTTATTTAATTAAGATATAAATCATCTATTTATTCAACACGTTTAAGGGGTCCAACGATGATTTTCAATTAAGCAATTTCAATAACTCAACAATGTTTTTCAAAAAATATTTCAGCAATATTGGCTAGAAAGATTTTCCAGCAATATTTACCAGCTATAATTTAGCAATATTTCACAGAAATATTTCAGCAATATTTACCAAAAAATATTTTCCAGTGATATTTTGCAGCAATAATTTAGTAATATTTCTCAGAAACATTTCAGCAATTTTAGCTGAAAAAATTTTTCAACAATATTTTCCAGCAATAATTTAGGAATATTTCTCAGTAATATTTGGCAAAAATATTTTCCAGCAATAATTAGCAATATTTTCCAGAAATAGTTTAGGAATAATTTCTAATAATTATTTTCCAAATATTTTCATATTAGATATAAAGGCTTAAAAATTGGAATATCTGAGAAAGACATTTGAGAAGCTTTATTATATATTAAAATACGTGAAACTGATCTTTAAAATTCGATGTAAACAGTTTCCATTATGCAGTCGCGAAGTCCAGCAATATAATAAAATCGATCCAACACCAATACCCCAATTGATAAAAATTATTTCTATTTTCAGATAGACGTTTAAGTGTGCGGTTGACAGCTTTGATCCGAGGAAAATATGTTGAGCCATCTTAGTCAGAATAATATTTCCTGTTCCAAATTTTCCAAATGAGGGCTTTTTCCACGATAATAGTCAATTTGATCAAATTGACGTGACATTTTAATGACATAAGAGGAATATTCAAAGTTAATAGTTACATAATACTTATTACTTAATATCTAGTTATTTTAGGCAGTTTTTCTCAACTATTTTTTAAAATTATTATTATTCATTTTTAATATCCAGGGGCCCCAATACTTACTTTTCAAAATTTCCTCTCTTTCCTCTGATGTATTTTTAATTTTTTTTTTTTTTTTTTTTTTTTTTGATTATCAACATTTAAGGAAGGGAATTAAAACTTATGCAGAAAGCAACTTTGTAATTTAATTTAATAGAAAATTTTTAATCTGAATGTAAATTAAATCAAATACTCTCAAATCTATATGTTAAGTATTTTTCTAGCAATTATAGAACATTGATGTAGCACTTATGTAATATTTATACAATACTCATGTAAAATTGTATTGATATTTTCTCGAAGATTAAGATGAAAATAAATAAAACTATTTCTCTATAATTAATAGGATAAACAATTCATAATAAACAATAACTAAGCACAATACTTTCCCACTAGACCCATTATGTATAATTTGGGCCCGCCACATAAAAGTCTACTAAAGAGCCACAAACCGCAAGAAAAAAGCAGATTCTTCCGCTCGGTAGCGCCAAAAATAAATAAAGAAGAGGGTAGAGAAAGAGGTGGGGATAACGGAGGAAAGCGGGAGCTCGCCGGTGGCGATAACGATGATGACCGCTGCGACGATTAGGACATTAGGACTTTTTCACATTGCCCCAGCAATCAAAACGAAAAGCATGGACAAGCATCGAGCATTCAACTCGTTCTCGTGTGCAAAACAATAGCAGCAACTTGAAACTCAAGTTTGTTTACACCGTTTACGTCAATAAAAAGTTATTTTTTGTAAAAAGGATGAGATCTAAAATCTGATTGCGCTAAAAGGTTCCATTCGATTTCAAAAGACACACAAAATAGTTTCAAACCCCTACCACACAAATTTCACCCCCAAAATCATCCTCTAAGTAAAAAAAATCATAGTAATTCCCCTAATTTCAAGACATAAAGTTTTATTCATTTAAATACTTCTATTTAGGGTCCAAAGAAGTTCAAAATTGTTTCATCTACCTAAACCACTAGGTTCACCCCTAAAATCATCCCCTAAATACAAAAAGAATTCATAGCAGTTCTCCTAACTTCGAGGCCTAAAATTTTATTCTTAGAAATGGTTCCATTTAATGTTCCAAGAGGCTCAAAAACGTTCAATCCTCCTAACCCTCTAGGTGCACCCTTAAAATCAACCCCTAAGCCAAAAACACCATAAAACTCTTAATTTCGAGACCTACAATTTTTTCGTTCCAAGTAGGCACATTTAATGTCCAAAGAGACTCAAAAACGTTCCTCCAACCTAACCCTCCTAGTTCACCCTTAAAATCAACCTCTAGGCACTAAAAAATTATAAATCCCCTAAATTTGAGACTTAAAATCTGATTGCGTTACAAGGTTTCATTCGATGTCAAAAGAAACAAAAAACAGTTTCAACTCCCTCACATACAAATTTCACGCCGAAAATGATCCCCTGAGTACAAAAAAAAATCATAACAATTCTCCAAACTTCAAGACCTAAAATTTTATTCTTTAAAACAATACTATGTAATGCCTAAAGAATTTCAAAACAGTTTCATCCACCTAACCCCTTAGATTCACCCTCAAAATCAACCCCTAAGTATAAAAAAAATAATTTAAAATTCCCAAACTACGACACCTACAATTTTATCGTTACAAATTGGTCTATATTTAATACGCAAGGAAGCCCAAACCAGTTTCATCTACCTGACCCCTAATAGGTTCGCCCTCAAAATTAACCCCTAAGAACAAAACAAATCGTTAAAAATCCTCAAACAACGAGACCTATAATTTTATTGTTTAAAATGGGTCCATTTAATATCCAAAGAAGTCCAACATCGTTTCATCCACCCTACCCTCTATATTATCCATCAAAATCAACTTCTAAGGGTAGAGATTGATTTTGAGGATCATCCTATAGGGTTAGGTGGATGAAACTGTTTTTGATCTTTTAAATATTGTAGGAACCCATTTGAAATAAAAAAATGTTAGCTCTGGAAGTTTGGGGATTTTTATTGATTTTTTTTTACTTGCGGGTTCATTTTGAGCATGAACCTAGAGAGTTAGGTGGATAAAATTATGATGTGTAGTTTTTATTTAATTTTTTATTCGTTAATTTTAATTGTATAGTTTGTTTGCGATATTTGTGGGTATTGTTTTCATGTTGTTTGTTTGTGATAATGTGTATATTGTTTGTGTGTTGTTTATGTCTATTGTTTGTTTATGATATGTGTGGGTATTGTTTATTTGTGGTCTATTTATTTAAGTTGTTTTTTGAACTATTGAGGTATCTGTTGTTTATCAGTATTTCATGTTCATTTTCAGTATTTATTGGTCTATTTGGTTTGTTTATCTTGTTTATATGACGTGTGGTTTTTATTTAAATGTTTGATCGTTTTTTTATTTGTATAATATGTGTGTCATATTTGTGTCTAATTGTGTAGTGTTTGTGTGTTAATTGTTTTTAAAGCTTTTGAATTGTTTAGGAGTATTTCATATTCATTTTGTTTGTATTTATAAAAATTATAAAATTAGTTTGTATATATGTTTAATTTGTGTAGTTTTGCTTAAATTGTTAGTTCGTGATATGTTTATTATTTGTTTGTATGTTTCACTTAAACAAATTAACAACTTTCGTCTTCAATTAATTTCGTTTTGCCGATAAAATTATTTTTTGTAATATTATATTATTTTTGTTTTTTTTGTTTTTTTTTTTTAATAAGAAATAGAATTTACTTTAATAAAAAAATTTTCTGAGTCATTTTCCACGAGAAAACGTCCGAGCGGTGAGTCGCAAAGGAAAAAGGAAGAAAAACACATTCGGGAATAAAGAGACTTTTCTGAAGAGGAAAACTCGAAGGAGATTCGGCAACATTGCTTCGGGGGGACAGGAAACAAGAAAAAGTATAGACCACTCCAGACGCGGCCCGCCGGATGTGTTTTCTTGCGACGAAAACTCAATTTATGGTCTTGGAATTTTATGCTAATTTTTTTTTTGGGGGCACTTTTAGTGTCAGATTAAAAAAAAGGAAGTATATAGAAACAGTCCAGAATGCGGGTCCTATTAAAAATTTATATAAAAAATATACATTTTTTTTACACATTAATCAAATGCTTTTAAATTTTATGGTGTTTTTATTATCTTCTCTGTTTTTCAAAAATGTTTTCATATATAATATCTACATATAAATTGCAAGTCCTTAAATTTATATTACCTTCCCTGACTTTTCTAGAAATTAAAATAAATAATTTTATTTGTTAAAAAAAATCATATAAACAAACTTTTATCATCTTATGCATCTTATGAATTTTTCGAAGTTTCTTGTAGAACTCTTTCAAGTAGACTAAATTTCGCGAAGAAAAATTGATTTTTGAGAAAATGGGGGGACAGGAATTTTTTTCGAAACATTTTTTTTTTGAGGTAAACTCGTCGGAAATATTTTCAAAAGGCATCGGGAACTCTTGAATTATGCTAAATCTACTCAAAACTCCGAAAAAAATTCCCCTTTTTGAAAGTGGGGGAAGGGCGAAATTAGCCACCCATTTTTAAAAATTGATTTTTTTACTCTTTAAAAATCAGAATTATTCCTAAAACCTATCAGGAACTCTAGAAGTATTGAAACGAAACTCAAAAGTAAAAAAAAAATTCAAATTTTTAATAGTGGGGAGGGAACTTCACAGGGATGATTCACTTCTCCAGAATTCACTTAAAAATCCCCAAAAAGCTCCACCTAATTTACTTTCCTACCCCGTCTCCTTCAACCGACTTAAATCCCTTAATTGCGTACTTTTTCCCTTGAGGAAGCCCTTAATTAAGGGATTTATCCCCAGACTCAGCAAGCATCTCTCCACTATAAAGGAAGAAGTAATATTATATTATATGTATAACTATATATATGTAACCAGCTAAAATTAACGTGGTACGCTCGCTTTTAGTGTCACTTTATTTAATAATCTACTTTATTAGTGGTGATTTCTTATCAAAATAAAAATACTATCAAATTAAAAAAATTTTTCATAATACCAATAAGAATATTTTAAAACTCCATGAAATCTTTTTAAATCCTTTAAAATTCTACTGTACGGGAATTTAACGTCATTTGGGAATTAACCGGGAATTGAAAAAAGTCTAGAATTTGTCCTTGGTTTTATTTTTAAAGTGTGAAATGAATTTTTCGGTTAGAAATAAAATTTTCCGAATAATTAATTTAAATATTTTTATTTGACACTTGCAACTTTTGTTAAATCTCTTGAAAACTTTTGACTTATTTTCAAATCTTTTAAAAAGAAAATTTTAAAACACGTCAAATCCCTAGTAATTCTTCCAAATCTGTTAAAATCACTTGAATTCTGAGAAATCTAGTAACTTACTTGAAAATGCTTAAAATCGTCTGAATTTTTCTGGGAATTTTTTTTACCTTCAACGTCTTTAAAAACATTTTTCATAACCCATGTAACAAAACATCAATTTTCGGTGCCTGTGAAGCCTCACGAGAAGAGCCGATTTCAGTACAGAAGCAAAAAGAAACCTTCGAGTAAACCGAAAGTTGGAGCGAAAATAAACCGAGAGAAATAAGAAAATAAAATAAAAATTTATTCGTTTTTATTTTTTAAAATTTATTATATATGAATATTATTATATTACATATATTCAACAGCGCTGGGAAGCAGCGAGTGGTGGTGAAGATTCAAGGGACAGAGGGGAATGGGGAGGGGTGAATGATGTAGAATGGGATGGGTGAAGGGAGGAGGAGGATGAGGAGGAGGAGGAGCGAATATTCTTCATAATTACAAAAAATGCCTTGAAATCTTATGAAATCTCTTGTAAGTGCTAAAATATTTTTGAATCCTTTAAAAATTTCTCAAAATTCCTGAAAATCTTTACGGTCGTTTTGAATCCTTATAAATTTCTCAAAATTCCTTAAAATCCTTTAAATCGTTTTGAATTGTTTAAATTCTCTTAAATCACAAAAAATCCCTTGAAATCTTATGAAATCTCTTGCTAGTGCTGAAATATTTTTGAATCGTTTAAAGATTGCTAAAAATTTATTAAAATCCTTTAAATCGTTTTGAATCGTTCAAATTCCCTTAAAATTCCATAATAAATCAAAATTACAAAAAACGTCTTGAAATCTAATAAAATCTCTTGCAAATCCTGAACTTTTTTTGAATTCTTTAAATTAAAATAATTCCTCAAAATCCTTTAAATCGTTTTGAATCGTTTAAATTCTCTTAAATTCCATAATAAATCAAAATCATAAAAACAATCTGTTGCAAGTGCTAAAATCTTTTTGAATCCTTTAAAAATTCCTTAAAATCCTTTAAATCATTTAAATTCCCTTAAAATTCCATAATAATTCCGAAAATAGAAACTCCCAGGAAAATTACACGGTTAAAAGCTTGAGGAAGACGAGACAAATTCAAAAGTCATCATTTTGCATCCCGCGTGGACTGTCGGGACCATTTGACTATCGCAGCTTGGGGAGTAAATCACTCGAGATCCTGAAATTCGCACGAGCAGGAGAATATGGTTCCAGCAGTCATCGATCATACCCGCTGAGGTTACACGATTTTCGCCGCTGGGAGTTGGTATACATGGTTGCAACGTATCTACCTGTCAACTCGCTCGAAATCAGTCACGCGTTTCCGAGGTAAGGGCAAGCTCTGGCTCTACCAACCAGCAGAGAAAAGGCGAGGAGTCAGCCTTCCAAATACCAGTCGATTGTCCCTTTGCTTGTCCATTCTCTGATTGAACTTGACGTCTCAAGAGGACCGTTTCAGAATTTACAACCGGCAATATTAAGTACCAGCAAGTAACCGGTGGCAGGTACAGTCTTGGAATTTGCAGCTATATGAGCTTTCAAATTTTATGGATGCGGAAGATCAAAAATTAAGATTTTGTGGTTGAAGTATTTATATACCTTATTCAGGTAGAAAGTTAAGATTTACTTTAACTTTTCGCCGAAAAATGAAAATAAAAAAATCTAAAAGAAATTATGCACACACACACACACACACACACACATAACACAGACAAAAAACACATAAAAATCTCATACACAACACACACATATATAACATCGCACAGCAGCATACAAAAATTACACACGCATAAAACATCACATATCCGCCCATACACGCTTTACACAACACACATACACACAAATACACAAAAACTTCATACTCAACACATATATATTTTATCACATACACATACATACACAAATTACATACGCACACGAAAACGTCACAAACAAAACAAATATAAAAACTTGACCATACAACAAACACTAAAATCTCACACTCTTCATTGGATGATTACAGAACACACGTTTATAGGTAAACATTGTACTAAAAATGGAATTTTGACCAAATATTCAAAATGTGACATAGTTATGTCCACAATATGGTATTTATTATTTTAAAAATCGGTGATTTCATGGAATTTATGTGGTCACACTTAACATGGTTTCACTCTTGTGTTACTATTATTATTATTATTATTATTATTATTCATATACTTTATAGATTATAAATCTAGTTTGTGAGTGTTTTTATTTGTGTTTTGTTTATATGTTGAGGATAGAGGCGAGACAAAATACTTTCAAGTTTTAGATTCACTTTTATATTTAAAAAAAAATCTTATATTAAAACATTTGGTCACACCCCACCCCTATTTGTAACTGGTATGGGGTGTGACCACTAGGGTGGTCCTTATTTACTCTCGGTGGTGTTTTTTTTTTGATTCTTCATGGTCTCACCCCCTATTTTGTTATAATGACAAAAATAATGATCTCCAAATTTTAGCAAAATCGGTTAATGTGCCTCAAAACATTCAGTGTTTCTTATGCAATGGACACGAGAAAAAGTACCGTCCCACTTCAAATGCAGGTATTTTTTTAATATTTCACCGGAATTCTTTGGCTCTGTGGAATTGTGATCTTTAGATTATGTTAAAAAACACATCTAAACGAAAAAATTTTTTTGCACAATTTGCAAAATGGAAATTGTAATTTTGGTTAAATATAGGGATCCGCAATTTTGTAAATTTTTTTAGTTTAGATGTGTTTTTCTTAAATAGTTTAAAGATCACAATTGCACAGAACCAAAGGATTCCGGTGAAATATAAAGAAAATATCTGCATTTGAAGTTGGACGGTACTTTTTCTCGTGTCCATTGCATAAGAAACTTTGAGTGTTTTGAGGCACATGTTAATATTGACCGATTTCGCTAAAATTTGGTGGAGATAATTTTTTTGGTCATTATAAAAAAAGGGGGGTGCGACCAAAAAGAATCGGAAACCGATAAATAAGGACCACCCTGGTGATCACAATATTTATAAGTTTCTAATTTGTGCATTTATCTCAGTTAATATGGAAAATTAAAAAATAAAGTCTTACTCTCTAAATCTGAATTAGTGAAAAATGAGTCACTAATTTACGTTAGTGAAAAATTCTATTAATTTTGCTTCCTCATAGAGGAAGCTTTGTAATGGTGACAAAATCCAGTTAATTTTTCGCTCTATGTTTTCAAATAATGAAAATTTTGAGTTGACGTAAGGAAATTGAATATTCTTTATGTTGAGACGAATCGATTGACCTGTAAGATTAATTCATTTAATTCAAAAATAAGAAAGTTATGGTTAAGTGTATTTTAAAAAAAGTAATTTTTCGACTATAATTTCTGAAATAATTTATACTTAAAGCTGATGTAAATAAAATGAAGATTATTTGAGTCTAGACGAATCGATTGATCTATAAGATTAATTCATTTCATTGAAAAATAAGAAAGTTATGCTTTACTGGAATTTTCAAAAATGAATTTTTTGAATATGACTTTTCAAATAATCAAAATTTAATGCTATGAGGAAGCAAATCATATTTGCTTACAGGAAGTAAAGTGCTCATTGAATGAGTACAAAAGTTGATACAACTTGACAGTTAGTTTAGTTATTTTTAACTAAAACTTTAGTGAAAAGTTGAAAACTGCGAATTGAAGCCCCGGATGCAATAACGGGACGCGCGCTCGAAAAGGCGTAAGATTATTGTCCAAGCGTCTCGTGATATCGAAATTTTTAAGTTTGAAAAATTAAATTTTTAAAAATGTAGGCTTGTAGAGAATAATAAAATGGAACTTTTTTCTACGTGAAGTTTTTTTGTCCAATGTATATTTTTAATACTGAAAATGAAAAAGAGAAAAAAAAATTTTCTCTAAATTCAATTATGTTTTAAAACCTAAATCGTGAAATCTCAGCCAAATATTATTGAATCTGTTTGAAATGTGGTATACATACGGAGTATACCCTAGCGATGTCTAAAAAGTCAAAGAAATAATTTAAGCTGCCTATTGTTTAATAGTAATTAATTGCAAATTCGTACTGGTCGATAAACACGTTTTTTTAGTTTCGGCGAAGAAAAGTATCGAGGGAACTTTAGAGTTGAGAGAACTTCCAGTGAGACATTTGTTCTTTACTATTCAAGGAAGATTTTTAGAAATTTTTAGATCGATTCATTAAAAATTAACGGAAATATCCATTATGTAACAAAACAAATGTACAGACAAACGACAAGAAGCTCACAGTGTAATTGTAGACGGCGTCGCGTACTTTCTTACATAATTGATATTTCCATCAATTTTTAATGAATCGACACGGAGAAAAAAGTATCCTCTAAATTTACTGGAGATTCTATATTAAAGAATTTATGTTTTCGTTACAGAAGATTAGATAGAAATGACAGATTTTTTGAGTTAATATTACTTCCCGATATGTACGGTTTACTTAAAATTTCTGTAAGCATCCTCTGTATACATAACAAGAACAGATTGTATATGTTGATTAAACATGCATTTGATGGTATTGATATTTTGTAAGTCTTACATAAAAAACCTGTAAAGGTTACAGACTCTGTCAGTTGTGCATAGTATACCCTCCCCCCATGTGCTCGGATTGAGTATGCCCTGGAAAAAATGTGGGATCACCATCTCGAAAGCTTAGGGTAATGGTTAGGCAACTGGACTCGCATCCCGTAGGTCGTGCGTTCGATTCCCCCCCAGCGTCGCGTGCGAAATTTTATTCCTTATATAAGCGTTTAAATCTGCAAATAACGATTACTTATAAGAATATCCATAATATAAATGCGAATAAACAATATTTTCTTAATTAATAATTTTTTTGACTCGGGAAATCGTTAGATACTATTCTGTAACATTTACAGGTGTTTGTCAGTAATCGTTACATATATTTGTCAGTAATGCTTACGGATGTTTCATGTTAGTGTTACAGCTAAATCCTGCAACAGTTACATATTCTATTTATATAAATTTTATGTAATGAGTACTAAAATTTTATGCTGTCACTATATTAGCATAGGAAATCTGTAACGGTTACAGACTTTTCGGTCAGTTTAATGGAATTTTTTTCTCCGTGGATCTAAATATTTCCAAAAATCTTCCTTTAATATTAAGGAACAAATATCTCACTGGAAGTTCTCTCAACTCTAAAGTTCCCTCTTTTCTTTTTCTTCGCTGAAGCTAAAAAAAACATGCTTATCGACCAGTATGAATTTGCAATTAATTATTATTAAACAATAGGCAGCTTAAATTATTTCTTTGACTTTTTAGACATCGCTAGGGTATACTGCGTATGTATACCACATTTCAAACAGATTCAATAATATTTGGCTGAGATTTCACGATTTAGGTTTTAAAACATAATTGAATTTAGAGAAAATTTTTTCCCCTTTTTCATTTTTACATTCTCATCAGAGAGAATGTATTAGATTTGTGTAAAATTTGACCCCCCCAGTTTTCATCAAATGTCCACGTTTTGGGACCCCCTGAACCCGAAAAACATGTTCTTACGAATGTGTTTGTCTGTCTGTCTGTCTGTAGATTTTTAGTTTGTGAGCACGATAACTTTCGAAAGAATTGACCGATTGGACTGTTCTTTGGTATACTCTTTTAGTGTCCTAAAATGAAGGTTTTTTGAAAATTTTTGAAACAACTTTTTTTTTTAAATTTAAAAATACTAATGACGGATGTTCGTAGTACTCAAAAAGACGAACAATTTTTCTGAATGACTTTTTTGGATAAAAAAAAAATTGAAAGACTTATAACATTTTGAAAATCCAAAAAAATGAAATAAAACTTGAATTAGAAGCCAAACAACGCACGATATGAAAAAAAGTCTAAAGATGAAAAATGTTTCTTTTTGAACACTCTATAGAATAGGTATAATAGCTTTTTGAATTTCCTTAAAAAATCTAAAATTCAAATTTTGAGCCAAAGAACGCGAGATACAGAGAAAATGATAAGAAACATAATTATTGGCCTTAAAAAGATCTACAAGTTCCCCTTTAACCATTTTTCAACAGGATGAATAGTTTTCGTTTTAATCATGAAAAATATTGTTAAACAAAGCCGAGCGCGAAGAGCGAGGTTTAACTGAAATATCGAGCGCGATGCGCGAGTGGCCTGATGAGAATGTGCTCCTTAAGGTCGATAGAACCTTAAGTAAATTAGCTTTGGTTTGCATTCCATTCCATTTTGTAGTAATTTAAGAACAAATAGGTGCAAACGTCGCGACGCTCGCAAGCGTCCCGAAGGGCGCAAGGGCCGCGAAGCGCGTAAGCGTCCCAAAGGGCGCAGGCGTCGCGACGCGCGCAAGCGTCCCGAAGGTCGCAAGCATCGCGAAGCGCGACGTGTGTATGAGGTGAATGTGCCCGCGTAAGCGGGCAGATTTTTAGTATTAAAAATATGCATTGGACGAAAAAACTTCACATAGAAAAAAGTTCCATTTTATTATTCTCTACAAGCCTACATTTTTAAAAATTTAATTTTTCAAACTTTAAAATTTGGATATCACGTGATGCTTGGACAATATTTTTATGCGTTTTCGAGCGTGCGTCCCGTTATTGCATCCGGGGCTTCAATTGAAATAGTGAAATACAACTAATAATTAGTAAACATTTTCACTGAAGTAAATTAGTGGCTCACTTTTCACTAATTCAGATTTAGAGAGTAAGCAAAAGTTGTAAACCTTAAAGAAATTCAAATTTTCTGTTGTTTATAAGGTGCTTTTCGGGTATTTTCTAGAGTTGCTTGCGGATTTTATTTGTCGGTTGTTTGTGTGTTGTTTGTCGATATTGATTGCGTGTTACATTCGGGTTTTGTTTTTGTGTTGATTAAGGGTGGTATTTGTGGACTGTTTGTGTATGTTGTTTATCTGTGTTGTTATTTGTGTGTATTTGTATACTGTAATGAATATTGTTTGGAAAATGTTTTTCTGGTATTTTTTAGGATTGTTTGTGTGTTGTTTGTCGATATGGGCTGTATGTTGCTTTCGGGTGTTGTTTCTGTGTTGTTTAAGGGTGGTATTTGTTCGTTAATTGTCTATGTTGTTTATGTGTTTTGTTTGACTGGCTTTACGTGTGTGTTGTTTATTTGTGTTATCTGTGTATATTGCTGTTACATGTGTTTTTCAGCCTTTTTGCCTTTTTGGTTTTATATCGTTTGTGGCTGTTGTTTTTAAGGTACTTTTAGGTATTTTTTAGAGTTGCTTGTGGAATTTATCCGAGGGTTGTTTGTGTTGTTTGCGTGGTGTTTATCGATGTTAATTTTGTACTGCTGTCGGGTGTTCTTTCTGTGTTGCTTGAAGGTGGTATTTATGTGTTGTTTGTGCATCTTGTTTATGGGTGTTGTTTGAAAGATTGTACGTGTGTGTTGTTTGTTTGTTTTATATGTGTATATAGCATTCTTATCAGAGAAAATGTATTGTTGTATATTTTCAGTGTATTGTTTGTATATTGCTGTGTGAATGTTGTTTATAAGGTGATTGACGGATATTTTTTTAGGGTTACTCGTAGAGTTTATTCATGCATTATTTGTGATTGTTGTTTGTGTGTTGCTTTCGGGTGTTGTTTTTGTGTTGCTTAAGGGTGGTATTGCGTATGTTGTGTTGTTTGAATGGCTTTACGTGTATGTTTATTGTTTTAGTTATCTGCATGTACATTGTTGTTACATATATTTTTCAGTGTTGTTTTTGTATATTGTTTGTTGATGTTGTTTATAAGGAGCTTATCGGGTATTTTTAGATTTGCTTGAGTATGTTATTCGTGCGTTGTTTGTTTCTTGTTTGTCGATGTTATTTCTGTTATTTATATGTGTTATTTCAGTGCTTTTGTACATTTTGTTTGTGTATATGTGTTGTCTGCGTGTTGTTCATATATATTGTTTACATATTTTGTTTGATATTCCTCCTTCCTTGAAATTGTCATGTCATATTAAATAGGGTAGCTTAGCAGTGCTAAGCATTACGTTGCGTCCCTAAACAACGAAATTAAAATAATAAAAATGCCATTACTTAAATATTGGGAAATTTTTTTCTGACGTGGATTATTCCGTAACCGAGTCAATATTCCGACGGTACTGACAATAAGTAAATATGAATTGAAGATTGAGAAATCTTGTAAATAAAATTGTAATATTAGATTAACCCAATTCGAAAAATTCTTTTTCCAAATCGCTTGTTTTCGTGCCGCGATAAGAAAGAAACATACTGAATTTGTCATGCGTGACAGTCGATTAAAATATCAACACGCGGCGAGAAAAAAAAAAAAAAAATGGGCAAAGAGAGAGAGAAAAAAATGTGCATTGAGCACCGACTGACAACGAATGTTTCGTCATTGAACAATTTACAGATAATTAGGTAACCTCGCTTAGCCAACTGTGTAAACTTAGTGGTCGCCACAGGTAAGTATCCATTATTGACGTGCTCTTGTATTCTTCAATGTGTTCAGTGGATATTATAGAAAGAAAGGAAATAAGAGAATACAGCAGACGCGGGAGGAGGGCATCGAAAATAAAATAAGAGATACGACGGAAGAAGTCGATGACCTGAGAATCTTCTTTGTCGCTACCAATGCATTCGAGAAAAAATTCTGTCGGCGCCGAGGGAGGATCTTGACTCGAGAAAACTGGGACTCGGAGGCGAGACACATGAATATCACCCAAATTTTACTTTTCCTAATTTACATTCTACCGAAATTCATTTGACCGACTATTCATTTTACCTATTTCATAATTTTCCGAATTAGCATTTCACCTAATTTTTATTTATACGAATTATTATTTCATCTGATTTTTAGTTTTTCGAGTTACTTTTAGAAATAATTTTTATTTTTACGAATTTTTTCGTTGTTTCCCCTCTTTGAAAAAGTGAATCTGATTGGTAAGTCTGGTACAGATTACGGGATGACACCTCTAGATAATTCTAATTTTCCTCAAAGTGA
Source organism: Synergus japonicus (assembly GCA_900474275.1). Classification (NCBI taxonomy): domain Eukaryota; kingdom Metazoa; phylum Arthropoda; class Insecta; order Hymenoptera; family Cynipidae; genus Synergus; species Synergus japonicus. The sequence continues at coordinate 20,267 of UCOH01010883.1, forward strand.
ATTAACAAGGATTAGAAATTCAAATTCAGAAATAAAATTATATCTCACGAAATTGCTTAATAAATATAATAATAAATAGATATAATAATATTAACCTTATTTGTACTTTATACATAGAAATATATTGTTAAATTATATAAATATAATTCTCAAATCAATCAATACCATGGATTAGAAATTCTTTTTATTGTGAATTAAATTTTTTAAATTAAAATATCATCCAATTAAAAAGTAAGAGCTAGGCTATCAATTTCTAATCCATGATATTGATTGATTTGAGAATTATATTTATACAATTTAACAATATATATATAAGTACAAATAAAGTTAATATTATTATATTTATTATTAAATTTATTAAACTATTTTGTGAGTTATAGTTCTGTTTCTGAATTTGAATTTGCCGCCATTTTTTAACACACTTTAAGGAAAATTAGAATTATCAAGGGGCGCCATCTCGCAATCTGTACCAGATTTACCGATCAAATTTACTTTTAAAAAGAGGGGAAACAACGACTTCAAAACTAACCGGAAGTCGTTAGGTGGAATGAAATTTATATTGCATGGTGATTATGTCAAATGGTGTTTCTTGAAAATTAATGTTAAATTATATGGATATTTGGAAGAATAAAAATTAGGACATAAAGAAATTCGGAAAAATGAAAGTTATGCTAAATGATAGATCAGAAAATAAAAATTATGCAAAATAATACTTCGGAATAATAAAAATTATATCTAATAGTAATTCGAAAAAATAAAAAGTAGAACATATATTAATTAGAAAAATTGAAAATTTCATAAAACGGACATCCGTTCAAATGTCAGGTCGTAGTTTCCAATCTATTTCTAGTCGAAATAGTCGGTAATGTAGGTAAAGATGGCGCTGATAAAAACTTCTTTTCAGTACTTAATAAAAAGTGGCGCGAAACTCAAACAAGGTTTGAATTTCACCTTGTCTGAGTTTCGCGTAATTTTCATTTTGAAACATAGAGAACTTCACAAAAGAGAAATTTGTTTGGACTTAAATTTCAAAATAGCTGAATTTCTTTAAAAAATTCTAGTTTTAAAAAAATGACCATTACTTACTTTTTTAAGCGATAGGAAAATATCTCGACGATAATAAACTTTTTTTCTCACTCACCTGAAACAGAAAAAGAAATAAACTATATTAATTAATTATTCAATATGTTAATAAATTGCTGTGAATCTTATTTTATTTATCATTTTTAAAGAAAAATTTGCAGAATTAATTTAAATCAAAATAAGACTTTCATTGTGTATAATTTTACTGTATAATGTTCAACTATCCCAGTTTTTAACAAATTTCTTCTTGTTTTTCGTAGTTTATTTTTTATTCAAACTGATTTGTGTGTGTATTATTTTTTGTTCGTATTCTGCACTTGAAAAATATTCGATTAACCAAAAAAAAGTTTGGATGTCCCTACAACATTTTGTTGCTATAAAAGCAACAAAATCGTTTTTTAGAAATGAATACAAAAATAAATATCTTAATAGACAATTATTAATCCAATAGAGTATTTCATTGACTTCTCTCTGTTATTGGAAGAACAAAAATTTTCCGCAACAAAAATAAACCGTTCAACAAAATTGTTTTGTTTTCAAAGCAAAATATTCTTTGTGTCGACAAAACTCAATAAAAACATTTGGTGGGTTCAACAAAACAATTTCTTGGTACAGCAATTTGATATTATTTTAGCAACAAAAATTTGGTTCTAATAACAAACAAAAACATGTTTTGTCTGTGTGTATTTCGTATAATTCGATGTGTTAATTTTCTGTATTCTTTGTGTGTTAATGCGTCATAAAAAATGCTTATATGAAATTGAAAAGAAGTAATAAAATATTTCCTTTGTCGAGTGCAATTTGTAGGGTAGTAGAAAATAAATTTTAGATACTCGTGGTGATTCAAAGTAAAGATTAGAACGTTTCCCCATCGTTGGCTATGATCGCTAAGTGATTCCCTTCCCTGTTGAGCTTACTTACGCCAGTGGGGTAGTAACCCACCCCCCACAGTTTACCCCGCCGCCCTGCAGTTAATGTCTTCCAGGGTAGAACCGACTCCCCCACCCCCCCCATCCTCGCGGTCCCTTTTTCCCTCGTTTTGCAC
>UCOH01010884.1:0-156682 GCA_900474275.1 Synergus japonicus
TTCAAAAGGTTTGTATGAATTTTAAGGGGTTTTTAGGAATTTTAAATGAGGTTCTGGAATTTCGAGGAATTTAAGGATATTTTAACAGATCCTTTTAAAATCCTTTAAAACTCCATGAAAAGCTTTTAAATCCTTTAAAATTACTTTTGAAATTCTTACAAGCTTTTTAAAATTCTTGAAAATTCCACTAAATCTTTTAAATATTATACATATCTATTGTAATCCCTTTAAATTCATAGTAACCTCTTAAAATCTTTTAAAATTACTGAAAATTCTTACAAGACTTTTAAAATCCTTTGAAATTCCACGAAAATATTTATAATTCCTTAAAATTTCTTCCAAGTTTCTTAAAATCCTTTATAATGTAACGAAAAACTTTAAAATTCCATAAAATATATAAAAATTTTCAAAACTTTTCAAAATTCCCGAAAATTCCACAAAAAAATGATTTTAATCGTTTTGTGGATTTTTATGGGATTTCAAGATGTTTTGGGGAGTTTTAAGAAATTTGAACGTATTTCGAAGGTTTTCCTGACATTTTTTTGCACCATTAGTTTGTTTTTCTTCTTGCAACTTCAAGTCATTCAAAAACCAATCAGGTTTGCAACAACAATGTATGCAAGATAGGATAATGTTAATAAAGAACCTATCGATTAGCACATTTTGAGCATTAATTCACTATTACATAATGATTAACTAAAATTATATGTGCGTGCTTTTTGATCTCTATGTCGTAAAGTATATTATAATGAATTATGTCAGTAGGATATGAATTGTGGAACGATTACGGGAATAACCTGTAGATTATATCCCAAATGACTTTCAATGAAATCGTATCGAGTGTTTAATCCTCGTCGCTTGAAGGTTCCGCGGCTGTTTTTCTTGTCGGCCTACTGTGCAATTATCTCTGCATAAACATTCCACGGGTGAGTGCAAAATTAAGGACTCTGAGATTTCGCCAGTGGTAACGACTTGTAAGCACATCCCGAACAAAAAGAATATTATTATTATAAAGGAAGAAAGACAGAGAGCCTGCGTATAATTTAGAGCAATTTGGCAATTGCAGATAATTGATGACGATACCTTTTACTTTCGTACGAACCGCGCGTCCCTTTTGAGTCAAGTTAAGTAGGACTAATCATTGGGTACCATGCTCGAAAGATGGGAAACCTGTCTTCTATCCGAAATCCTTCGCCTCTATACACACACTCCATATCCCACAAGGCCCTATACTCTGTGTCCAATTTCATAATTCAAAAATTATTTACGCTTACTTTTCTTTTCTATTTTCTTTATCGCGGAGGACATGTTTTAAGGCCATGTGTTACTTACTATATGAGCAAGTTTTTAAACCCGGTCTTTTTTACAATATTGACATTTTCAAAAAAATTTTAGTCAACATCCGTCCGTGTTCACGTTCTTGACGGATGTTGACTATAAATTTTTTGAAAATGTAAAAATTGTAGAAAAAAAAACCGGGATTAAAAACGTGTTCATATGGTAAGTATCACATGCCCTTAAGGGCATGCATTACTTACCCGATCCCTACCTTACCGACATTTTTTTCTCTGTAACGCTACGACTACATTTATTGAGATACCACATTGAAAACTTCTATATTTGCAATGTAATAGAAATAGAAATTTTCAATGTGGTATCTCAATAAATGTAGACGTAGCGTTACAGAGAAAAAAATGTCGGTAAGGTAGGGATCGGGTAAGTAATACATGCCCTTAAGTCAAATTAACTTCATTAACTTCGCTAAACAATTCCTAAAACCCTAAAAATTTTAAAAACTCGGTAAATTGGATGGATTTTTTGTTTAGTTCCTTTTTGGCTGAAAATATTACAATAACGACTTTGTTGTTTTTATGATTTTAGTTGAATTTTTAAAATTTAGCCTCTGTAATTTAAGAAATTAGACTTTTAGAGGAAGGAGGAAATATTTGGTGGTTCCAGACACGGAGTATATGATACACGATACAGGATAGGATAGTGGGCCTTGTCGGCTACGTTTTAATGTCTACCTGCCCAGTTTAGGGCCCGAAGGGACCATCCTACTTCCCAGAAAGAAGGGCCCTGTTCCTATTGTTCTTGCTAATTGCCACCCCGTATCCCCGGCATCGGCACGACCCCTCACCAATCCCCGAATGCTTAATGGCCGGTTGTCCGGATAGTTACAGGTTCAAGCAAGCAAATACCGCCTAGGTACGGTGAATCGCTGGTCCTCATTGTTTCCGAATTTACTGAACCGAGACAAGCACCAGCTCGAAAAATTATCAGGCAGGTAGTGCGTCTCACAGTTCCGACTTCAGTTCCTCAATTTTCGAAAGTCGAGGCAATTTTCTTCTAAAAATCGTCCTTTTATTTACAGAATACATGTCTCGCAGAATATCGTATAAAAACGGATAGAGAATTAAAATTTTAATCAATTCTCTATATATCCGTATATTTAAAATTGGAATATTTTTTGCAGCCACTCTCAGGCACATCTTAAATCTTCTTTATTTAAGTCGCAAACTCGGCAAATTACAGTCGAGAATAATTTCGTAATAACCTTCGCAAATGACCTCTGCATTTATTTTACCCGCAAAAAGAGGACAAAGATTGTAAATTGTGAAATTTAAAGACTACAGACGAAAGCTTTTACACTCAGGAGAGGGGCTTATAAGTTATAAGATCATCAAAGTCTGGGTGAAATTCCTGGTGTCTTTCGTCCCACTCTTTGTCATCAAAGACCTCCTGGAGTGAACGAAGCTTGTGGGAAAGTAGTAATGAATGCAGAAGTTGTCTTGCATTTGTCTTCGCTTCAATTTATTTTTTGAATCTCTTCGCAAATTACTGATTTTATGCTCCGCAAATTCAAGACTGCTTCAATTATTATATAAAGTTCTGGCATATATTTTTAAATATGAAGAACAAATGCATTGCAACATGTATTATCTGAAATTTATCTCTATTTAACCGAGATTTTAACTCAGGTGAAAGGACCTGCTGAATAATTTATTATCTATAAAAGCCAATAACTTTAATTCGATAAATTTCGTAAGGATTTGCATTCTCACACCTAGGCTAACAAACAATGAAACCACAAATCATCCCGACAGGTTCGTGACTAGGTAAACTATAGTTAATTACAACAGTTATCGGTTTCCTGAGAAAAGTGACCTATTGAATGGGATATATCCCATTCAGCAATACATTGGATACCTCTCTAATTCCAAGAATTGCCCATTATTAATGCAAAAGATGGGCCCTTTACAATATTTGATCATTATCTCATGATTATTTTATTATTTTATACTCCTGCCGTCATTTAGGACTGAAAACATGAGGCAGGGTTTCATTACTGGCTCTTTACGGGTCACTGCAGGTAAACCAAGGTATGATTTATTAGTAATGACAGCGACAGGAAAACTGGGCGATTTAAAGCTGAAATGATTATCATTTGATACTTCTCAACTAATAACGACAGTCCCCATCGTCATGGACTCTGATTCATTTAAGTACCAGAGTATTAAATATACGATAATAACCAAGCTTTGATCATTGATGTATGTAATACTCAATATCTAGTTTTATAGCTCAAATCAAAAGCAAAAATTCATATTTACACGGAGAAAACTGGATATTAAACCGTAATATCTAGCTATTTAACTATGGGACGACTATCTAGATATTTAGATATAATATCTAGATATTAAAACTTAATATCCAGATATTAAAATATATAATCCAAATATTCTAACATCCAATATTAATCCAATATTAATTAATATAAATCTCTGGATATTACGTTTTAATATCAAGATATTATATCTAAATATCTAGATAGTCGTCCCACACTGAAAAAACAGTTTGGTTTGACCAACAAAAATTTGATTGGCTCAACAAAATAATTTTGTTGTTATTTATGCAACCAAACTGTTTTGTTGTGCTAACAAGATTTTTTTATTGACACAAGGTATATAAAATTTAATAAACTGTTTTACCTAATTTTAAAATTATTTTTACATTATTTATACTTAAGTTATATATATTTGTATTATTGCATGCTTTTTACGCTATGAAAAATCGGAAAGAAGTTTTTCAGCGACCGGGATTCGAACTACCTAAATACTTATGTCTAACGTATATCGAATGCATGCGTTGTCGTATATCTTTTGGTCCAACTAAAAATTTGTGTTGGCACAACAAAACTTTCTTTAGGTCAACAAAACAGGCTGAACAAAAGAATTTTGTGTTACCAACAAAATATTTTGTTGAGGCAACAAAAAATGTTCAACAAAACGTTTTTGTTGTGATGAAAAAATTTTTTTTTTCAGTGTATAGTTAAATAGCTAGATATTACGGTTTAATATCCAGTTTTCTCCGTGTACTTAAGCTCTGCTTCAGTTTGATTAATGCACTGAAAATAACATTAACAAATATCAAAAACAAGGAACATTTCACTACTTTTTTAACATGAAAATAAAAAATGCATCGTTTCATAAAATTGCTATAAGTGCTGCTCCACCTGCGATTGATGGCATTAAATTATCGGGGTTCAGGGAGCCTTTATATATACAAACAGATGATTTCAGCCGCAGAATCTTGATGCCCGGGAGGAACCAGAGATCGAAATATGCACAAGGCTGATTTACCAATTGTGAGAATCGCGTGGCGGCTCTCGCAGATTTAAAAGCCGTGAAACGATCCTGAGGCCTTTTATCATGCTTTTATCGTTTTACCCCGTGTGGCTCTATACAATATTATTCACTCTCGCAGCATATTACAACATCTCATGATTGCCATGTTACATCTACTTTATTTATTCATATACAATCATACCACATACTAAAATTTAAAATCATATGCAACGCATTATGTGCTTCGCTTAAGAGAGCTCTCGAGCCAGATCGGTTGATTTGACATAATTAATCAATGCCCAAGATTTTGCAAGAGCACTCGAGTCGCAAGAAAATCGACGCCGATCGGACGGCTATATTGATTTTAATTAATAATTGGAACACCACTACAGTCGCGTTATTTCCTTGCAGAAAATAGCCTCACATCGAGGGTCGGTGATAAAAAATTTCGTTGCGCGGCATAAATTAGTATACTAAATATAGATCTTGCGCTGGCGTCTAGGCGCGACAGGATTATTATTATTATTATAATGATTAAGCCTTAAACAATATCACAAGTTTCAGTAAATAAACTCAACCGTGGAGAAAAAATCTTATAATGACGATTAATCTCGGTTAATGACGCGCGAAACCGAAAAAAACACGACTCGAAAATTACATACTTTTAGCTGAAACTGGTTTATGTATATCGTGAAAAAAATTAATTACACCAGAGGTATATATTGTGAAATGTGTCTGCTCCCGGATTTATTTATTAACGACCGTTTTGAACTTTGATTTCTCACATTACACATATTTTTGACATTCTTTTTCATATGAACTTGGAAGTGATTATATAAATCCTTGATTTTTCAGCTGTGTTTATTCATATGCTTCTTGTTGAAAGGAAAGTTCGGAAAGACATCAGGGATTATAGGAGTTATACACGCGAAACAGATAGGGTTCATTGATACTGACAGGAAGAGAAGAAGAGAATAAGGAGCCATCGAGAGATCTTCGGCTTTACTTTACAATGCAGACACTCGAACAAATTGCCCGTTACATCCCAATAAGTGGCGTGTGCACGAGTATAATGTGTATATAAACGAATGCCTTTTAGTCCCTTTCCTGTTGCAGATAATCATTATCGACCTGTCTTTTCAGCCAGTTGTTATTATTGTCACCTCACCATACAATCCGTTAAATAACAAAGGGAAGTTATACCGGTATTTATATCATATATCTTGATCTCAATTGGCAATCATGCCACAATTGATCGCGGACTTTGGATTCGATTCGACATATCTAACGCCTTTATTAATTATTGACAATAAATGTTTTTCATTCCAGATTATCCCTTTCTCTTCGCCATAGATTTTCCATCTCTCTTCTAATATTAAATCTCGTATTAAATTGACATATCTACCTATAGAAACCAATGTATACTTCAATTACATACAATTATTGATTGTAGTTGTTTATAAAACGTAACTCGCCGCTGATTATATTCTCATTAAACATAAGGAGCACGTAACATGTATTATCATCTCCTTGAAGATATTGTCGACATTGGATCTAAAGTGGATACACATATTGCAATGCTCTGATATTATTTATAGAAGTATGTGAAAAATGGAGAAGCCGCGTCAAAAAAATGTTTACATAACACGAGAAGCTGTTTATTATGCATATTACTCCAATGAAATACGTCATTTTTCTTTAATTAAGACTGCTATAGTGATCAATCACTTTTTACATCTCTAGAATCTTTATAAACTAATCTATTTTTCCCAAATCATTTAAAATCGATAGTTTTACCATTTTTAATTATATAATTCAGTTTAGAGATGGTCAATAACAGAGTTTCGGATTTTTTACTCTCGTTCTCGAAACGATCGTATGTAGCATGCGTAATTGGCCAGAAAGTGGAATTCAACTAATTGACGCGGCTTGAGCAACATCGGTCTTGTCTTAGACTTAGAAATCCGGAAACACACGATACCGATTCTTAATGGGATTCGTATACTAATGTAAAGCTTGAGAGATCTTGATCTAAATTCAGCAGCACTAGTAGCCGATCTAACGGATTCTTGGATTTAAAATCTTTCTCCATTCAGATCTTATAATAATAATAAGAGAAACCAGTCTATCAAAGACTATCACCTATCAATGGAATTTTTTTCTGAGTGTCTTATTGACAATCAATTATAGATCAATGACTAGAATTTTTTTATTTTATCAAAAGAAACATTTCTTCTCATAACAATCCATCAACAATAGTCTTAATTTCAAAGGGGAATAAATCCTTTCTAAGATAAATTCATAAATATTCAAATGTTCATAAATATTCAGAATGAACCATTCTAACTTATGCAATTTATTGTAATCATATTTGACCTTTGCTTTTATTCTCACCCTTGTGGATGAATTAGAAAAGCTTTCTGTGATTTTAATTGATTTTAATTGTATAAAGAGGGCATTGAAAGTGAGCTTTGCAAATCTTTTGATCACAGATGTAACATATTAATCGGGGACTCAGTTTACTCAACCACAGGCAAAGTCAATCACAATAATTGAGAAATGGCAAAAGTTGGCAAGTTGTTTTGAATTCAACGCATCTTGAGTTGCACGCATGCATGCATGCAATAAATGCCGTATGCATACGGAATATAACATTAACATTAACATATATAAGAAAAAAATACTTCGGCACTTTATATGCTTTTTCGTTTCCAATTTCGTTTGGAATATCTTCTATTAAGAAAGCAAACAATGAAAATTAATCTCTGCACAACTGCACATTCTTCAGTGCATCCTTGACAATGGCCAAGAATCTTAACCGCCCACTTAATTTCTTTTTGCACTATGTATAATTGCAGGAACAAAAGATGTAAATATAATAAGAGTGACAAGATGAAAGATAAAGAGTCCACTAAAAGGCGTACAAACGGAGTCACTTAGCAGAGGAGGAACGCGGAATGCGCCGCGAAGGAAAATGGATCGTTCTCGCTCCCGACTCCCTTTTAATTTATAGTTCGCATTCGTTAATCGTAAATTAACAAACCCCGTTCCCCCACGCAGCCAAGATAGCAAAGTAATAGTGTATAAAAAATCGAGGGCAAAAAAGAAAAGAATTTTCAAAAATAAAAAAAGAAAACGTTGGCAAACATCTGTATAAGTTCCACGCACACTGGTTACAAATATACACTCGAATGTTTTGAACGCTCGTCCTGTCTTATTAAACTTGTTGTAATTCCAACAGCACCATTGGAGAAATTGGCATATACGCGTACACTACGGTACTTTAATGGCCGTAACTCGGAGAAGAGGTAAATAAGAATAGCCGATGGTCCATTTCCGACAAGCCATCTTTTTCCCCATTACTCAACGACTTGTCAACATTAAATTGTCGCCCTCCAGGTTTTCCACGTCGATAAATAAGCCATGAAGGTGTGTGCTAACTTTCAAATAAAAACATCACTGCATTGTTGCAAAGGCGATTTTTATCATTGCTCGACAGCTCACGCTTGTGATTACGAGTCGGGGAAAAAGTGTACATAGTTAGGGTTACGAGGGGAAAAAAGTTAAAGGAAGTGCCTTTATAGTTGCCGCTGAGTAACCTTTGTCTTTTTAAAATTCTTTCGAAAAAATAATGAAACTTTTTGCATGGATTTGATCCAGCATCTTTGCTTTAAAGAAGTATTTTTAGGGACTCATTCTCCTGTATTTAACATGTCAAATTGCTACACTGAGAAAAATGGATCATAAAACTTAGATGTTAAAACTAGGGTTAGTATCCGGTAACGTAAAATATGTTAATGTATGTGATCTGTAAGTTTTATCTAATATATAAGGATATTACTGAACATAATCTCTAGACGTTAGATTTTTATAATCTTCCACAATTAATTATGTGAATAGAGTTTCGAACGTTCAAATGAACGAAATATTTTTTTCAAATTATATTTTATCCAGAAATATTGTGCCAACTAAAAATAACAATCAGGATTACAAGTTTATTTAATTCTTTATTATTTTCAATGTAAATAAATTAATATTTAAAAACTTTTTATAGTTACAAATACAATCAATACAAAAATTCGTTCATTTGAACGTTCAGAACTTTTCAATCATAATTAATTCGTAACATCTGAAGATAATAAACGCCCGTAAAGTGTCATGGCGGGCATGGGTTACCCATGTGTTTTACTTTTTTTCTCAAACACTTGAACGTTTTGTCTCGGACTTTTCATAGATAATTGATTATTAACAAGTTCGTACATTGGAATCCGATTTTAGGAGAAGTAAATATTATAATTATTATTATCAGAATTGCGGTAAGTGATATTTTTTGCTTTAGATTGTGTAAAATGTAGATTAAAATCTTATTGTTGGTACAAATTTTAATACCTTGCATTAATTTATATTCGATTCAGTTTATAATCTAAGATATTATCTGATAATATCTTCTCTTTTAACATCTAGAGATTATGGTTTTAATAATCTAAATTGCTGTCCCATAGTTAATAGTCCAAGATTATACCTAGTAACATATTTTTCATTACCGTTTACAATCCATTTTTCTCAGTGTACCAAAAATGATTTATTGGTAGCAAAAAAGAAGGCTCGAGGCACATCTCACTGCGAAAGTTATTTATTCCTCGGTTTATTCGATATGAGGCCATTTTGGAGAGTCTCTGAAAGTAAAAGTCGATCTAGTTGCTTGTTTTATATCGTCTGCTCGATCACGTTGATAACGAGCTGATTATTTTCTGTGCACGGACTGTTTTTGCCTCGCGGTTTTTGCCCGAGAGCAAAAAGAGTGCCGTCTTTTTAACATTTAATGGCCGACGGTTGAAAGGAAAGTTTGTCTACATTATTTCACTCGATATATCTAAATGTCGTAAAGCTGCTTCCCCATATGAAAAGCCTGGCATTCAAAGAAATTAAAATACTCGTGACATATTGCACCATTTAGTTAAGAGATTACATAGCTCGATTCTTATAAATCCCGATTGCGAGAGCGGCAAGGAAGGAGTGATTGTCTGCAATTTACGAGATTTCCCATGAATATCTTTTTACGAGCTTGTTTTCTCGTGTAATAATCTTGATGTAATTCGTTCCATCTAATCCTAATGAGCATGCGAATAAAGCGTGCAAGTACTTCTGTTCCTTACGACTTTTGCATTAGATACGTACATTCGTACAATGCCAACATTTTCTGTCAACCTTGACTAGAATATACTTACACAGAAAATGTATTATGTACTTTCTAATTTAAATTTGCAACTAGAAAAACCTTTCATTTTCCATGTCGTGCTCTTTATAACTATAGTTGAAGCATTTTTCCACTCCATTGATAATTTTTATTTTATATGCTTTTAATACACCTATAAAATTAGATCTCTTTTGCCAAAAATGATGGTAATATTCTATAGACTGTAAGTTTCCAACAGAAATTTTGAACAATCTGCAAAAGAACACAATTTTCTCAGAGGCATTCGTCTCGTGAATAAAATACGATGTAATTTCTCATAATTTCATGACAAGTTACGTAAAAAGCATTTGGCGTTTGCTCTTTACGAGGCACTTATAATCCATTCTGCATGTTAAATACGAGAATGAGTTACTTTGCATTTATCGCATTAAGTGGGTTTTCAGAGTGGTTTTCTCTTTTCCACTTAGAGTGGATTATCCACGGAATTTAGCCCGTTGCTGGGCAGTAGGGTGCGAATGTGACAGCCACCACTTCCGTATGCCAACTGGTTACGGTAGGATAGATATTCGAGTAGCAAGATAGTCATTACGATGTGTAGATCCACACACGTGCAAGAATAGGTGGTTACACGTAAATACACTTATATATACATGTTTTACACATTTGCACGTGCACGTGTAAGTTAGGCCAATGTGGTACACAGCTCGTCACGCACGCATGCACACCCGTGTAGACCTCAATGCGCCAGGCGCCAGTGAAATTCACGTGTGAGTGCATATGTGACTCTTGTTGAGCACACATGTGTGAATCGCGTTACGTCCGCCCGTCTGAGTCGCAAGGATGAGCTTTTCGAACGCGTTCCGGCGCCATGTAATTATTTAGTAGACAAAGGAGCGGACACTTTATTGCTTTTCTTTCGACTTCTGTCGCCATCGGAATTCTCCAATCCAAAGATATCGTCCATTCTAGATATAACAAATTTGGGATTTCGATGGAATCGAGGATAAAATGATATTAGAAGACATGAAAAGCACATGACGGTATTTTGGCTCCATGACAGATTTTATTTTCCTTTGTTCCTTACATTTATATGTTCGGTTTGGAATTCGAAGAATTAAAAAAGAAAGGATTGTGGATCACGTGATTTAGAATCTTCGCTATTTTTGACTGGTATATATATATACGATATACTTTATTCAGCTTTATTGCATAATAAATACGAGATTATTTCGACATTTTTATCATCAATCACTGTTAAAACGGGGTTAACATATGATTGATATAAAAAAAAAATCTTAACATATTAAATTTCAGATAAAACGAATCCAAACCTTGTCCCAGTAAAAACTTTTTTCTACCTAACATATATAATCTGATAGTGATAGTGAACCTGGACACTGGACAAATCAATTGAAAATCGTCGATCAGATAAAGCCAGACTTCGTTAACCCGATTCATTAATTCCAAATCTAAATCACTCGGGAAGTAGACTTATCAGGTTGTCGACATCTGTCTGATTAATTATTTCACCGCTTGACTGATTTTCATCTGAACAAACAAAAACCATGGCTCCTGTTGCAATATGACGTAGTTTGTACAATAAAAATAATTCAAGAAATTGATTAAATATATCATGAGAAATATATATATATATATAGAAAAGGAAGGTAGAAATAGATATTTAGAGACATCCTTTCAAGTATTAGCAACTCTATAATTCAAAACCTTTCATGTGGACAAAGCACAGTGAATATAAATATCTTTTCAAGAGTTTTCAATGGACTCTTTTGCTATTGTCGATGCAGGTCAGTGAGAGATCACACCCAGGGTTTAAGGATCTTGACTGCATCTCATAAAGGACCTTAAGAATCTCCGAGAGAATCTCTTGCCTCTCAAATATACCATGTTGACAGGAAAGTGATATGTTATTGATCTTCAAATTATCATATTAGATTCGATTTTTAAATACACTAGCTGACCAACACGTACGCTACGCACACGATTATTTATTTAATTTCTTACAAATTCACGTCATTAAAAAATCAAATGTAGAAAATCTTAAAAAATTTGAGAAATCCTTTAAACTTCCATGAGGAACTTTAAAATTCCTTAAAATTTTTTTAATTCTCTAAACTTCCTTAAAAATCTCTTAAAACTTCATGAAGTTCTTTTAAAATTAAACTAAATATTTTAAATATTATACAAATCTCTTGTAATCACTTGCAACTCTTAGAAGCTTTATAAATTCTTTAAAATTCCACTAAATCTTTTAAATATTATACATATCTCTTGTAATCCCTTTAAATTTTAAGGAATTCCAAATGTTTTAAAATTTTGAGGAATTTTAAGAGATTTCTAAGAATTTTAAAAGCTTTCAACGAATTTAAACGATTTCTAAAATTTTTCTAATTTTTCGTGAAATTTTAAGGGATTTCAAAAGGTTTGTATGAATTTTAAGGGATTTTTAGGAATTTTAAATGAGGTTCTGGAATTTCGAGGAATTTAAGGATATTTTAACAGATCCTCTTCAAATCCTTTAAAATTCCATGAAAAGCTTTTCAATCCTTTAAAATTACTTTTAAAAATCAAAATTTTTTAAAATTCTTACAAGCTTTTTAAAATTCTTTAAAATTCCACTAAATCTTTTAAATATTATACATATCTCTTGTAATTCCTTTAAATTTTAAGGAATTCCAAATGTTTTAAAATTTTGAGGAATTTTAAGAGATTTCTAAGAATTTTAAAAGATTTAAACGAATTTAAACAATTTCTAAAATTTTTCTAATTTTTCATGAAATTTTAAGGAATTTCAAAAGGTTTGTATGAATTTTAAGGGATTTTTAGGAATTTTAAATGAGGTTCTGGAATTTCGAGGAATTTAAGGATATTTTAACAGATCCTCTTCAAATCCTTTAAAATTCCATGAAAAGCTTTTCAATCCTTTAAAATTACTTTTAAAAATCAAAATTTTTTTAAATTCCTACAAGCTTTTTAAAATTCTTTAAAATTTCACTAAATCTTTTAAATATTATACATATCTATTGTAATCCCTTTAAATTCATAGTAACCTCTTAAAATCTTTTAAAATTACTGAAAATTCTTACAAGACTTTTAAAATCCTTTGAAATTCCACGAAAATATTTATAATTCCTTAAAATTTCTTCCAAGTTTCTTAAAATCCTTTATAATGTAACGAAAAACTTTAAAATTCCTTAAAATATATAAAAAAATTTTCAAAACTTTTCAAAATTCCACAAAAAAATGATTTTAATCGTTTGGTGGATTTTTATGGGATTTCAAGATGTTTTGGGGAGTTTTAAGAAATTTTAACGTATTTCGAAGGTTTTCCTGACATTTTTTTGCACTGAGAAAAATGTCTACGGACATTTTTCTGGTACGGACAACAAAACTTTTTGTTGCTATAGAAACAACAAAAAGTTTTGTTGTCCGTACCAGATATTTTTCTCAGTGTATAGTTCTTGATTTTGTGCAAAGAATAAATATGTAATAACAAAAGTCACTTTCGCAACTGAAGGAAAACAGTAAAGCTAATAAAGATCTTTTTTTTCTCGCAAATTCTCTCGAGTCATTACGAAAGACGCAATTTTCCGTCTCCGCAGAATTCCTGTCTCTTGTGTGGCAATGCCGACGTCTGGCTGAGAAGAAGCGAATTACAGAGGATAACAAGTGGTCTTGAAGCGCAGCGAAGAAAGTTTAGAAATTGGCCAATTACGCGCATAATGTGGCGCTTGCTCGCTAATGTGCACACAGACAAGAAATTTGCAATGTATGCAAGATGCGTCAACGCGTCAGAGAGACCAAAAACAACGTGTCACTCGTAAATGTCAACTCTGCTGACGACTTCTACAACCAATGCAAATACATTTAATTCAAGTACTGTCATTGTCTTCTAAATAGGTCACGGAGATCGATAACCGAAGAAAGTACACATGTATTTGTTCCAAGAGTATTTCATATTCAATATTTAAAAAAATCAAGATCTAATGATATCTATTTTTTAAACAGAAAATAAAATAATGCACTTTTAACCGAAATATCAATAATAAGTTTCAGTTGCAATCGGTTATTATTAATTATATTATTATCTGGCTGTTTATGCGTCATTTGTCTTATCTTCTTTCTCAGAACAACGCCAACTACCAATTTTTCTCTTAATTTAATCTCCATATATATTTTCTGCGTACAAGCAGATCCGATGATATATTATTATTATTATTATTATTATTATTATTATTATTATTAAATCTATTGGGAGGAAAATATTACGCAAGAGTTTGACGATGATTTATTTCGAAAAAAAGCGGCTAGATCGTAAATGTCTTTCTTGAAGGCTTTGTAACCGATCTTGGTGTACGTAACGCTGCGCAAATTGAGTAATGATGCTTGATGGTGCTAATAAGGACCCTGCTCTTTTTTTTCAATTCATAGCATGAGAAAGAAATCTATTGTGGACAAAATAAATAAATCCTGCTTTAAAATAGAACAGGAAAATGCAGATATTTGATGAGCAAAATTGATTTTGATTTTGATTTGCGAAATTGATCCAAATTGAAAAAATGGGTGGTCTGATAAGTTTGTTTTCTAAAATATGCCACCGCTAATAATTTATTAGTCGATATTACTATAGGTTTCTTAAAATAAGAATGATTCCAGCATACATCACGATGAAAAAATGGTGATGCCAATCAATAAATTAGCGGTGGACATATTTACAAACGAAAGTAGCTGGACCACTATTTTTTGCAATACCGATAATTTAATTGATTATTTTGAAAATTGGAAGTCATAAATAAAAACGAATGGACTTTTTAACATAAATATATTATACAAGAACAAAAATACTGTTTCGCACTGCACCTGCTCAATTCATGCAAATAATGTATTCGTGCCTTAAGCAACATCATGGAGTGCAAAACGATTTTACGAGTTTCGATTAAAAACGTGTCGATCTATTGGTCACGTTTCTGTAACAAAGCTATATCTATTTTGGTAACACTCAGTATGCTTCGAGTAAATCTATTTAAAGCGCCAATTTCTTGGTCCACTTGCATATTTGACGTATCGACAAATTCACTGCGAAAAATTAAATATTTAACTTCTTGGTAAGTAATCAACGATCTAAAATAATTCTTAAGGGCATTTGATGCTTTACCATAAGAGAAAATTAGTTAAATCAATTATACACTCATAATAATAAATATTTTTAGCTAAACGTCAATAAACCTTGGCCTACATGAAACGAAGTTTTATTGACTTTATTATCTAAAAATATTTATTATTATGAATGTATAATTGGTTTAATTAATTTGCTCTTATGATAAATTCAATTTTACAAGTTTAAATTAAAATCATTGTAGAATGGTAAATATATCAATTTTTGAGTTATCAATTTAAAAAAGTTACATAATTTAAATTGAAGTGATTCATAATGAACATATGGACTTAGGTGAGCTTATAGAACTTGTAATTCCGCTATTCGTGCGTCTAGCTGGCGCCTCGTACATACTTTATCGTCTTTAAGCTCTATATCATAGCAACAGAAAATTTAAATATTTATTGCTCTGTAAATCTCTCACTGTCCGATTTATTCCCAGACGTTTATTTTGCACCCGATGCATCTCAAATCACCTACGCATTTGAGAGTGTGAAATTGCAAATTAATTGCTCTATAGTCATTGGTGAATAACTGGAGATCGGCATGCGCGAATCTTATTTGCGGTTGCACTCTTATGGCAACTGGATCGCTCTTATTTGGTCTGATTTGCCACGGACGTGAGACTTTTTTACTTCCTCACCTTCCATTCACAGCCACTGGATTGACCCATTCACTCGGGTGTGAATTGGGATGGGAAATAATCCCCAGAGAATTAGATTACAGATATCAAAAAGCTCGAAATTGATACTCGTTTATCTCAGAATAAATTATACAACTGTTAACTATATATAATAATGACTTTAAGGGTATTAGATTCCAACTTGTATGTTGTAGGATTTCGCGAAATCCTAACAAGTTCGCGAAATTGTTTTACCCAAAACTCTCTAAACTTGAATCAGTGAAATTTAACTGATTACCAGTTAAATTCCACTGATTTGCAGTGGCTCTTTTCTCACGATTTTAATCAGTGAAAAGTCACTGAAATTTTTAGTAGCTTATAGTGAAGATGACTGAAGATTTCAGTGACTTTTGACTGATTCTCAGTGAACTTTCACTGATTAAAATCGTGAGAAAAGAGTCACTGAAAATCAGTGGAATTTGACTGATTCAGTTTTAGAGAGAAGATATTAAAAGTAAACATTTTTTCGATCTATAAATATCCTCAAAAATATATCCCAAATATTTATTGAGTAAAATGAGCAAATTGAATTTTAAGTTAGAAAATAAACCTGAGACTTAGAAAATCCTTTCCTAATCTCAAAATTCAAATTTTTAATTTTCTTAACAAATATTACTAATTAATTTATATTTAATGTAATTAATATTAATAATATTAATCAATATTAGAAATAGAAATAGAAATATGTGTAGAGCGATTTAATTTTGAGTCTATAGATTTCGCTTTTCGCAAAAATGATCAAAAGTAAACAATTTGAGATGATAAAAACAATATTTCTATAAAGAATATTTCAAATAGAAAATTAATATCCCTCACCATTATCATTATCGTCGGAAGACTTTTCCTCGGTATCAGGGAACACTTCATAATCCCCATGATCAAAATCGATGGAGGCGGCCGACGTCGCGACGCTGAGGGTTGTCAGCGTCGCCAAAACGAACAACTCCCGCGGCAACATGATGTGTGCGTGCTAAAATCCCAATGTCAGGGTCTTCCGTGCATTCACTTTCCGTGGCAACAGGAATAACAAGAATCCACTAATTCTAAGTTTCAATTCCGCAAAATCTTTCTCCACAATTGAAAAAAGAGCACTCTCTCAAATATCCTCAAACTACTATCGCAAACTCGAAAAGCACAATCTCAAAACAAACCAAGAGAACTCAATTAAACAAAATTGTATTCATTCTTGAATCCACACTGAATTAATTCATTCTAGTCACTTGCTTCTATGTATTTCGATTGACCTTATTCTATAAAAAGTCATGTCTCATTTAAAAAAAAAATTGTCACACCGAGGGAAAATGTCAAAATGTGAAATAAAATATTGAGAAAGAGGAGTAAAACAGACCGCTTTGGCTGAGCGCACTCAACAGACTGACTTGTTGAAACTCGAGTTCGACTGACTCACTCTCTCTGAAAAACGCTACCGCTTCGAACAGCCGGATGACTCGCACACATTTAAAAATTCACTCATACTTTTAAAACACTGGCACACACACAGAGAAAAAGAGCGGCCAGCCGCTCTCAAAGCATCGAAGAATACCCGCTGATAGTTTTTAAACTGGCGCGCGGCTCTTCTTTTAAATAGTGTGAGTGAGTACATGAGGACTTGAGAATGTGTAGGTGTGTATGAGTGAATGTTGGAATAGGCAAGAACGAAGGGGGCGGGGGTTAAAAGGTGGAGAGGGGCGATATAGCAGTGGCGCCTGAGGCACAGACGCCACTTTTGAGAATGTGTGCGATCACGTTGGTAGCTCATAAATGCACAAACCGCGTGCTTTTATGCATATGTGTGAGTGCACGCGTGCGACTGTGCGTGAGAGCACCGGCCGCTGCAAACCATCACCGACAGCCAGCTGTTTTTTTTTTATTTTATTTTTATTTTACTGCATTATGTATGTATTCGAGCTTTATCCCCGTCACGTCGTAATTTCAATGTGCGGGTGGATGTTGATAAAGATTTTTATCAAGTTTGAATTGAACTGAGCAGTTGGGCGCAGATCACATCGAGAAACAAAGATTTTGGGTAAAACGGGTGGTTTTTTGATGGATTGTAAAAAATTTCAAAGAATTAAAGAGATTCTTTGGGTTTTTAATGATTTTCAGAGATTTTCAATAATTTTGAAAGATTTTAAGGGGTTTCTATAGGAATTTAAAGGGATTACAAGAGATTTGTTTGATATTGAAACAATTTAGTGGAATTTTAAAAGACTGCGAAATTTTAAGAGATTTTTAAGAAAGTTTAGGGAATTCAAAGAATTTTAAGGAATTTTCATGAGATTATAATGGATTTTAAAGAAATTTTGTTTTTTTAAAAGTGATTTGAAATTTGAATGAAATTTTAAGGAATCTCACAAGATTTTTTTGATTCATAAAAGATTTTGTAGAATTTTATGGAATTTCAAGATGTTTTCAAGAATTTTAAGAAGCTTGTAAAAATCCAAAGAAATTTTGAGAATTTTAAAATGATTTTAAAGATATTAAATATTGCTCGGTGGAATTAAAAAAATTTTCTAGAGAGATTTTGTGAAATTGTAAAGGATTTCATGGAATTTTAATAGATTTTAAACAATTTATAACATTTTATAGAATTTTACGATAAAAGGGGAGGTTTGTCGAAGGATTGTAAAGAATTTCAAAGAATTAAAGAGATTCTTTGGGTTTCTAATGATTTCAAAGGATTTTCAATAATTTTGAAAGATTTTAAGGGGTTTCTATAGGAATTTAAAGGGATTAAAAGAGATTTGTTTGATATTGAAACAATTTAGTGGAATTTTAAAAGATTTTGCGAAATTTTAAGAGATTTTTAAGAAAGTTTAGGGAATTCAAAGAATTTTAAGGAATTTTCATAATATTATAATGGATTTTAAAGAAATTTTATAAGGGATTGCAAAATATTCTCGTGGAATTTTTAAGAATTTAAAGAAATTTTGGTTTTTTAAAAGTGATTTTAAGGGATTTGATTGAAATATTGAAGAATCTCACAAAATTTGTATGCTTTATAAAAGATTTTGTAGAATTCTATGAAATTTCAAAATGTTTTAAAGAATTTTAAGAGATCTTTACGTATTTTAAGAGATTTTAAAGTTTTTCGTATAGAATTATAAAGAATTTTAAGAAGCCTGTGAAAATGTAAAGAATTTTTGACATTTTTAAAATGATTTTAAAGATTTTCGTTCCCAAGAATTTTTATTTAGAGATTTTAATGTATTTTAGGGAATATCGGAGTTCCTTATTGAATTTTAAAGGATTTTACAAGATTTTTATGATTCGTGAGACATTTTGTGAAATTATAAAAGATTTCATGGAATTTTAATAAAATTTCATGGATTTTAAAAATTATAGTGAAATTTCTAAGGAATTTCAAGATGTTTCTAGGAATTTAAAAAGATTTCAGCAAATTTTAAGAGATTTCCAAAGTTGTCACAAATTTGAGAGATTTTTGCGAATTTCAAATGATGTGAAGTGATTTTTAATTTTAAAAAAATGAATCTTATTTCCACCTTTATTAAAGATTAAATATTTTCTCTCTGTACGTTTACTGATATTCACAAAATTATCAACAATAACCCTAAAGTATTATTTTTGAAAAGTTTATAAGCCAGCAAATGTTTATTCCACTCCGGAGGTTTGAAGATAGGCAAATTCCGGCCTTATCTAAGAACATGCATTTACAAACGAGAAAAGTATTTATTGTAGATAAAAAACAAACGCCAAACGTCTGAAGTATAGAATAAGAATATAAAATACTTCTAAATTAAAAAAAATTACTAATTTAAATCAAAAAGTGACAGAAAGAAAAGATCCAGTAATAATTGCTCGCTAAATATAAGTCTTCATTAAGCTTCCTTGATTTTTCAATCATATTTTTTTTTCTCTTGAAAGAAACATTCAAATTTCAGATTAATTGACAGGTTCAAACTGTATATCCTTTCAATACATTATTCAATATTGTTAATGCTGTCAAAGCGTTGCCTCCTTTTAAACACGAGTGAAAGGCAGCGATTTGTACGCCTGTTATTTCATTTCGGGTTATAAAGATTGACTCCTGCCGCGCACCTGGTCATCTGGGATGAGAGAGCAAAAGATTTTGTACCATTGTGAAGAAAAAGAAAAAGAAATATATAGAAGTCTTCGTCGCGAACTCGCAAGCAAGTTAGATGGGTTTCGATCGTTATCTCAGGTATTCGGCATCTGAGTAGCGATTCGAGTCCCGCATCAGGCATCAGGTCCATCCATTTAAGAGCGTGATTGATTTTCTTGGCTTGCTGCCAGAAACAGCGATCCTTACATGTAATTTCAATTACGCGATGTAATCTCTCTCCGAAAAAAAAGTCAACTAGATATAAAGTCAACAATAGAATTTTTCAAAGCATATTCCGAGGAAAAAAGTATTTCTGCGTTTTTTAAAATCTATTTTGAAATACGAGAGAGACTCGGAGGATTTATTTTTGGTGGGATTTGTATCATAAGAAAGCGTTTAAATATTATATTAAGCTTTCATTCTGGAAAATCCAATAACATTTTGCGACAAAATAAGCGACTATTTATGATCTGTAAATCACGTTGACAGAATAATGGAACGTAAAATGTTCCCGAAGCTGAACATTTTTGGATCTGTTGCTGTTTTATGATGTGGAACATACTAAAAGTTACATTCTACCTTTTTTTTTCTTTTGTGTTTCCTTTGCAATTAGTAACTCACATTATAAACATATTACACTCCTCGAGGAGTGTAACATAGTGGCTTGTTGGCTCGTCCCTCTTTTTATGTTTGGATTCCCACATTACGACTCTTCCAAAGCCTATTCATCGCCGTCAGTCAAAACCATTTCCTCAAACAAAGGAGGCACTCGAGCAACTGGCAAATGCAAAAGGTCTGAATGTAAATATCAGCATCAGCAACCGGATATTAACACAGGCGAGTTGACTGCTTTCTGTGTATTTTTACAATGTTTGCAAATGAATAGGCACTGTTGTTTACAACTGATTCACTTTGAACTTGATGCAGACTCCAGCTTTGCCAATTTCGACCCTAGGGTCAGTTTGATTCGAGATTTGATTCAATAGTCTGCATGCATATAGATTAATTATAAAACTTCAGCTTCAAAGTATCATAAATAAAAAAGATGCAGAAGAACTCAAAATTATACAAACTTGGCACTGTTTGAATGAGTAAAATTGTACTAAATGGGTATAAGGCCCAAAATGCAAGTTGCATGTAGATTTGGTTCACTATCATCGTTCTCACGCTCAGGGAATTTTGAGAGTTCTCTTTATCGCAAAGTGGGCGTTGTAATTGCAGAAGAACCTGAGGCCTCTAGTCCCTTCGGTCGACGGACCCTCTGGGGCCTTTTAGCCCTCGTCACACAAGGATGATTTTTCGAACTCTTATCATTTGTATTACTGAACAACAAGCTGCCGACTAATGGTCCCACTATACTACACTCAAGTTTTATCTACCTGGTATATAGCAGGAAGGTTCAGTCTTTAATCCATTAATTTCATTTTTTAATTACGATTGTACTCCTCGTACTTAAATATACTCTTGTAAATACTACTACTACTTAAATATCTTCATATAATATTTATATATTCAAATATTCTTCCTGAGTATTCTTATTCTGAAGAAGCCATTAAAATTAGTTAAACAGAATGTTTTATTCCCGCAGCAATTAGATGAAAATCATCTCCTTTGAAACAAAAGAGCGGTGGTTTGAAAACACGAAGGGCCGATTATTTCCTGAATGCCGGATACTTAAGAATTTAACATGAAATTGATCGATCAGGCCCTTTTTTGAAGAGTCATGTAATCATGCGAATTTTGAGGAAGAATTCGGGGGTGACCAGGTAACGTGAGACAAATAATAACGTAATATTAGAAAGCAAAAGAACGTCAAGGAGAACGAGAGGGCCGCGGGCAACATCTTCAAAATCGGGCCTAAGTGTACGGCAGAGGAAACAGTAATTTATTTTCGAGGGCACTTCTTCGGCTCTTCATGCTCTTCAGAAACCACGCATCTCATGCAGTGATGAACCAATTTTCTCGAGAACCCTGATTCTTACATTTTTAAAAGAGGCCGCCCCCCACGATGATTTTTCCCTTTAAGCACCTCATTTATTATAATAATTTACCTTTTTTAAGCCTTCAAATAAATTGTACTTGAAATAAATAAAGCGGGCTCAAGTCTTTGGATATTCCATGTTGGTATTTTGTGGGCCTGTGTGAGGCCCTCTTCCATTTTCCAGCAGGCATTCTCTATCTCTCTTTTTCTCTTGTCTGATCGGCTCACCGGATGACTAATTATTATGTTGAAACTGTCGGGGCACCTGGAACGCAAAAGGGTCTTTTCGTGATGTTTGCTCACGGGAACGATTTCGAACTGTCGTTCGTCATCGTTTCAAAGTGGCTCTCTGTAGGCTAACAACGTAAAAGATGTTCGAACATTTAAATAAATTGCAAGCAAATCAAACAGCAGACGGCCTTTGGCGTTCGTGATTTGATTTCATGATCAGCAAACAACGAACGTGTAGGGACCAGCAAAAAGGGGTCAAACCGCAAACCTCGCATATATCAGAAATAAAATCCTTTCGAAATAATTGATTGAAAATGTACCTTTAATAGATAATCAATTTATAGAGGGATTTATAGCTGCGGATGATTATCGACAGGTGAGATGACCATTCGTTTTTTTTTTTATAATAATATCGATTGGGACTTAAAAGTTTGAAGGAAATAAATTAATATGATACTTTTTAATTGGGCGATGCGCTTTTATTTTATAAATAATATCGAGGCCGGATAATGAAGGTGATTGATAGTTGCAGACTATATTGGGATGAGAAATAATAAAGATGCGTTTATCCACATTTATCTTTCGCGTGCGATCGACAATTATAATTATTATTATGGCGATGTGGGTTCGACTTGTTCGGTATTCGCTGACGATGTGGCGACGGATGACAGGAAGTAGACAGGAGCATGTATGTATAAATGTATAATGTATATTCATGTACGATGTTTCGAGTCTTTAAACAAGTTTGGTACTCTGGTCTGAGGTGCGAAATGGACTTTTTTATTTACGGCTGACTCCAATTATTATCCTCACTAATCGATCAGTTGAAAGTAATTGGACAACTTCTGAACGTCGTTAATTATTTGAGAAATTTTCACTGTCAAGGATATTCCCGAGAAGGTAGAATTTTTTTTGAATCAAACATTTTGTGATGCATTTATACTTTTTTTTATAATAAAGACATCAAAATGATAAAATATAATTAGTCCCTGATGAGCTCCATGCGTCCTTTGATGAGCATAATCTTTTCAATATTATTCCAAATTGATACGAGGACAGCATACGAATTCACTGACTTTTTACACTCCATCCCGCGGATTTGTTTCTCATGTTCGCGATAATTTCCACCATTCTAATGGGGCAGGAACGTCCATCCGCTGATAAATAAATCGTGACTTGGGTTGCGCTCATTAGTTTTAGAGATACGATGAACGTTTGGCAAGAGAAAAAGAAAAAAGTAATACAATAAAAAACGCAAAACTTTGATAAACCCGGTTTTAATCGGACGGCTTCTATAATTACCGCCTTTTTATATGCGCACCGACTAAAGAATTTAAGATATGAACTTTTAATTAATAATTATTATTAATCAGCAACAACTCACCAAATCATTAATCATTACAATTATTTTACTGAATAATAAACTCCGAGTAAATACGTCTCATTTCATAAAGTTTACTTATTTCGCAACTTTTTCTTTTACACAACTTTTACTTTTTTTTATTAATTAACGATATAATTATTAAATTACACAATCGATAATCTATATTGCTCTTTTATTCAATCTTTTCTACAGCAAGGTTTTATTGATTAAAAGATTAAAACCTGTTTGTTTCCTGAAACAAGGTTTTATATACATTTTATCGAGCATTTTATATTTCATTCATAAATTTCTCACACTCGAGAGAATTGAAATTCACAAAAAAAAAAAAAAAACTGAACTGTGAGATAAGTATCTCGGATCTTTAATTTGTCGTTCGAATATAACATGTAACTAACGTCTTCTTTTGAGTTTAATGAATGTGGAAATGATGATAAAAACTAGTTTCTTTTCAAAGGTCCCGTAAATGTAACTCGATGCATTTAGTATGCAGCTCAAGACAATAGAAAAAGGAGCAGGAATAAACCAGTCGTTTCCTGTCTCTGATTTATTAATTCCAGAGTGATGGTTGTTCAATGTTCATAGTATCTATGCGCATACAAACTCTTCGGTCATCGACTTTCAATTTATTTTAAAATCAACTTTTCCTCTTTCTATTAATTCTATATTGTTTAATTTCTACCCAATTTGATTTTTCTTATTCTTTTTGCAGCGCCTCTCGTCGTCAAAAACTAACAATCCAATTATCAATCAAAAGTAAAAAAAGACTGCTTCAGTAAATTTCGGTTTTTATCCCATCCGTATTTTTTCTATCTTTCTCAAATTGCTCTTAATTCGCTTTATAGTTGATGCGATCGACAGGATTGTAATCATGGATTCTCAAGGTTCTTCTTTCTAAAGTACTAAAACTGAGGAGTCAGAATTCGCTTGCTGAACGAGATGGGTTAGTCCCATGGTTTGTCCTTGAAGCATTCTCGAACTCGAAAACCCACTTAGTGTTCGGGACTCGAAGATTAGAGGGTAGACCTCCACAAAACCCATGGTTCTGCTATCTATTTTGAGTGCTCGGCAGGGTGGCAGAGGTGGACTGATAAGAGGGCGGCTGGATGGCTTTTAGAGTGTCGCGACATACAGACTCTTCTCGATTTGCAGAGAGGCGACAAGAAGTCAGAGAAAAAAGCGAGATAGGAGAAAATCTCGGAGAAAATAAGGAAAAAAGATCTTACAAATAAATAGTATATCTGTATAGTAGTATTAGTACAGACTACAGTCAATAGTCGACCAAAGTCTTCTTTAAAAGTAGTACAAACATTCTCTTTCTTGTTTTCAACCCAGGACTGTAAATCAGACACTTTCATGGATGAAAGGAAGTCTCAGAATTTAGAACGTTACAAATTACTTAAGAAAAGAAATTTCTTATCGTTCAAGTTTCCCATTTTTGTAAAAGTAACGGCATTGGAATTCCCATTATTTCATCTATCAGAGAAAATGTCCGGAAACCGTTATTTTTATCGGTCTTTATATGAATTCATCTTTTTAAAAATTTTTTTTCTTTTACACAGTTACAATTGCTTAACGTCGAGATCATAATTAACCAAGAAATTGATAAACGAATGAAAAATGTATAAACGGAAGCGGAATACTTTATAATCTGTCATCCATTAAAGAAGAGAGACGAAGAGTGAAATGAATTCATTGTCCGTTATCGTGGACCTCGCCCTTTTTATTCGACGATAAATGTCCAGGTGTCGCCAGGAATACGTTATAGATAGCAACTGGTGTATCCGGAAATATCTATCCAAACCCCAATTTAAATGATGAAAAAAATGAGATGTTTTAAAAATTCCTGGTAATAATAATGCACTAATATATCAGCTTGATATGAATCATATTGTGATTTTGCTGGTACATGAACCCAGGGAGATTTTCTCTGAAATAAAATTAATATTCGAGTCTGAGGCAATTAACTATTTAATTTGAAATAAAAATAAAAAATACCGCGCTGTCTCTTCTCTATTATATTTTTGTGGTTTGGTAAATGACGAAAGCTTGAAACTTAAGTCTTCCTATGCAAATGAGAGATATGAGTCGTTTGTCATTCTCTTATTGGAGGAATTAATAAAAAGACTATCCGATTATCGAAATACCGGTCTTGAGAAAAAGGAATTAATGTGCAGTTGTAGTTTATTCATTTTTAGGAACGGAATTTAATTTATTTTGATGAACGTGAACTTTGATCATACTTTATTTATTTTAAGATTCTTTGTTAATAAAAATCTTCTCTAATTATAGATCTCCTCTAATAATAAATCTTCTCTTAAAATTATTGTCTAAAAATATAGAGTTCAATTTATAATAGTGAGAGTACTTTTAGTTCGCATTTCCAGTCATTTGAGTAAGTACTTTCAATGTTTTATCTTTCTAATTAAAATTTTTAATTAGTTTCCCTTATCAGACTCAATTTCGCCTTAACAAATCAGCAAACTTTTACAGTTCTTAGCGTAACCCAGAAAAATTGTCTTTAAGATAAAAATGTAATTACGTATTCAACATACGTTCCGGGAAAAATAAACTGTTACCCTTGTCAACAATTCTAGTTGGCTTATTATTTATTCTGCGATATTGAGAAAACACTTTGTGAGATAAAATATTTTACTGGTTATCACAAATCCATGTGTGCTTTTCCACCCTTACCATAAACGGAGATAACTTTATCTTTTTTTTTGTAGGTATATATCAGAATTAACTATTATATGAGGTACGACATGACGTCATAAAAAGTGAAAATGCAACATCTGTCGAAATATTTCGTCTATAAACTTTTATGTCAAATTCTTTTTAGATACTTTAATATATTTAAAAAAATTAATTTTAATGAATTTACTAGCTCATTTAATAATTATTAATTAATTTAACTATCTTTATATGTATGGAAACTTATAGTATCAATGACTAACATATTATGTAAAATAATAACAGATAAAGTGGAATAATTTAAATATAATGGGTATAATGACTTAATGAGCTATTGTTAGTACATTTATTTTTCATAGATAATTATGTGCTAACTAGAATGCATTAGATACAACCTGCATGTATTTAAAATATTAAAATTATTCACGAGCGTTTTAAGTTGAATCGAATTATTTTAATAAAAGAATAAACCATTCAATGATTTTTACTTTACAGAACAAGAATGAATGTGAATCATGTGAGTTTATTGATTAAAAACAAAAGTAATATATTAATTACTAACAATAATAATTATTTAAATTAATAATTTAAACAATTATTAATTATTGGATAATTGCGAATAAAAATCAAAAGAATCCAAAGAAAAAAAAAGCAAATTGAATAAGAAAATGAATAATTAAAAAAAAATTTGTTTGTATAATTAATTAATTAGGGGACAGCGCGAACGCAGTCCCTCACTAACAAAAATTGTACGCCCGAGATATCCACATTAGGGATATTCGCAAGGGTCAGCTCAACCTTAGTGCAATGGAAGAGCCTCACCCTGGAGGAACCGCCTTGTTGATCACGGTAGCCTCTGCGCCAGGTAAGTATGATTTTATTAATCTCAATCAGTTACTTATTTTATTGAGGAATCAACTTTCTTGCGAGAGAGACCAATCAACCTGCACTCTATCGGATAAAATCCGAAATAATACCAGTGCAGTATACACATTCTTGGGAGCCCTTAGCCAAATCTCAGTGCAGAAATGCACGTTTAAATTAATTAATTAAAAATTGATTTTAATTAAAATTTTTTTAAAGGTAGTATAGTATAATGAAGCATAATAAATGAATTACAATAATATACGCAATTATGTGAATAGAAGGGTCGTTTCTGTATTAAAGATACATTTTTGCAAACTACCTTTTATAATAAATTAATATATTCATTAAAATATACACGAATTGACAATGGAAAATACTTTCCTTTTTGCATTACTTGGCATTTACAGTTGTATATTATAAATTACTTTTTAGAAAATCTGATAAAATACTTAAAGGCTTTGAACCCCAGTGTTAAACTTAAAATTCCATTCTCCACTTTACTCAACGAAAATTATAGATAAATATTTTTTCGCTCTGTACCGCTAATCTTTTTTCAAATGTAAGACTGCGTACAGAGCGAAAAAATATTTATTTCGATACTTTTTGCATAAAACGAGGAATTCCAAAACTAACTTCAAAATTCAATATTTTCAATTTACTTGAAAAATATTTGAATTATATATTTTATCGCTCTATACGCATAATTCTAGTTACAAATTAATTAACTCTACAAAGGGAAATAAGTCAAATTTTACTATTTGGTAAGTTAAATGAAGAAATCGAATTTTTAGATTAGAACTTGATTCCAACACCCTTAATTATTATTATTATTATTATTATTATTATTATTATTATTAAAGATTACTGTTACATCCTCATTACTGTTACCGAATACCGGAAGACTTATCGAAGGGAAAGCTCATTGGATCTTGGATTGTCGGACATTGACTCCAGAGTAAGATCTCGATCCTTGAGGAGATCTTCGGCTCCTTTGAAGCCGATCATTGGTTTTGTTCTCGCAATAAGAGCTGGCCTCCTGGGGCTGTGAGTTCCTCGATAAAACTATGCAGTTATGCAGTAATCTTGGGTGTGTTGCAAAACACTCGAGTTTACTTCTGGTTCAGATTCAACATCCAGAGTCCTCAATCTAATCCTGGCTGTCCTACCTCTGATATCATCCAGATTTTATTCTTGCATAAACATTACATTTTCAACAACAATAGAGTTCCGTCCTGAGTAAAATATCATGTATATATAGCAATTTATACTTTATTGTATCTTGCGACCCGGAGTTGCACGTCATTTGATCAAATGTGAGCTTGAATGATCACTCAGATCAGATTATTTGCGTTATTTGTTCCCTCTTATTGAGGGAACACAAAGAAGCATTATTGTGTGATCGAAAGTCATTGAATGTTGATCAAAAGTTCATTCAAACATTTTAAAAATTAGCATTACTCGTGAGTTATATATTTATACAAATTCAATTTCATTTCAGAAATCAATTGAACCACTTTCGTTTATTTAGAAAGTCGGTTCTAAAAATAAGACTTTATATGGAAGTTCAACAGGTTCCAAATTAAGAATGCAAAATATAATATGTGTAATATATTATGTAGAGACAATAAAGAACTATTGCATTTGCATCATTCTTATTTTTGATTTTATTTTAAGACTTCAAAGAAAT
The DNA here is from genome assembly GCA_900474275.1 of Synergus japonicus. Classification (NCBI taxonomy): domain Eukaryota; kingdom Metazoa; phylum Arthropoda; class Insecta; order Hymenoptera; family Cynipidae; genus Synergus; species Synergus japonicus. Next base: position 28,606 of record UCOH01010884.1, read on the forward strand.
TCTGATGGTAATACACGTCATCTAAAGTCCAGCGATTTATAGCAAGATTGATAATCAGGATGCGAGTCTGTATGAAAGAATCATCAAATTCAGCGCTTTCACATTCTCTGGTCTTTCTTTACGACGTTTTTTACGACACGGAAGATGAAGAGAAACAACACGAAATTCATTAGTGGCTGATATGCGAATCTCAAAGCAGACTTTTTTGATCCTGTTCAAAAATAATTAACGAACAGAGGACCTGCCGAAAGTCTGTTGTCAACGCTCAGAGTTATACTCAATTTTTTCGGTACTGATTATTCTGTATGCAGTCTTTATAAATATAAACATGCATTTTTCTTATTTTTACAATAGGCCACTGCAGGATCAATATTTCCTCTTCTTTAAGGGCGTTGGACCTAAGTATTAAGCTCAAAATTTCATTCTCCATTTTATTCAACGAAAATTATAGATAAATATTTTTTCGCTCTACAGCACTAATCTTTTTTTAAATATAAGACTGCGTACAGAGCGAAAAAATATTTAGTTTCGATATAGTTTGCATAAAACGAGGAATTCAAAATCTGACTTCAAAATTCAATATTTTCAATTTACTTGAAAAATATTTGAATTATATGTTTTCTCGCTCTGTGCGCATAATTCTAGTTAAAAATTAATTAATTCTACAGAGGGAAAAAATTTTTATTTTAATATTCGTTGATTAAAATAAAGAAATCGAGTTTTTAGATTGGAACTTAGCTCCAACAGTCTTAACTCTTTTTTGATCTGATAAGATAATTTCTCATGGTATCAGTATGATTTTTGATCAAAATGTCTGTATAAGAGACTAAAAATAGAAGATTGTCCTTTTAAAACTGAAAGGCGCCACTCTCGCTGATATTATCCAAGGGAGTTTTGTTCTTATTACATCTTGATATGCAGAACTCGGTGACTCAATCTTGAGTGAGTTACTGCCTTTTGAAGTGTAGCAAGACTTAATTCTCTTGAATTCCCTACTTGGTTTCCTGTCCACTCAACATTAAACAGGCTTCGCTTCGACAGTCGCACACTTCTTTATATCGTTTACAATGTTTATAATGTTGTCCTTCAAGAGATAGAACCTATTACTCTAGAGTTGGGTTATCGCAATGATATACCTACTCTGTCCTGTACTTGTATGAATTTGCGTATGTACATTTCATTTCAATGCATTTAAGAATCACATCTAACTTCCATTCGCTTTCAGTGCGGAGGAAGTCAAGTGGGGTAAGCTGCAGAGTTACATATATTGGCCCCTTTTACAAGGACCATTAATCTCGTCTGTCAGATTCATATTGCTCCAGAGAGTAATTCTTAGCTGCTGTTAAAGTCTGAAAGAGCAGAAAGAGAAACGAGGTGAAAATAATTAAGATGCTATCGACAGAAAATAGCCAACGTTGCCTTACCACTCTCCAGTCTGTATAAATGTTATATTAATCATCAGCCTAATATTAATTAATAAAAAAATATCCTGTATCGAAAAACTATTTATTTCCTATTCAATTTTTTAAAAGTAGCACCAATAAGTCGGTTGGTAGCTCAATCATTTAGACACCTGGAAAATTGTTTGATACTATATTTGCTTTTATAATTTAAAAGCAAGTTGAAAGTGAGATGTTTATATAGATATGAGAATAAATAATTCGTGTTGAGAAAATATACGTTCCGATTTATAATATTCTTTCATATAATTTTTTTGGATGGAAATTACTGATTTAAAAGACTCTATGAATTTTGTGTTTTAAAAAGTACAATAATTTTCACATCTACGTAGAATATGCACATTACATAATAAATATTAGACAAATATTTATTTACAATGCTGGCAACAGCATATTTACAAAACTAATACGTATTTCTAAGAGAATTCTGTAAAATTTTAAATCTACTCTATCGATTAATCAACCCCCGCACAAAAGCTTGACGATGCCCTCTGAAATTTATAGACTTTTAATGTCGTATTAATGTCAGCTATAGCCCAGCTTTTGTACGAGATTCTAAATTTAAAAATCTTTTAAGTATTTAGATTTCATTCTAAATGAAGAGTCAAACATTTACAATTTAAATTGTATTCAAAATATTTAATTACTTAAGCTATTTGTGAAGATATAAAATACCAAAGTGCATCTTGAGACCTTGCATCACATTTATTTTAATTTGAACTTTACTTTCAGAACGTTCGATGGTTGGAGAACAAGATTTTTTCCCGGTACTCGACAAAAACGTTAATGCAAGGTCTTGCAAGTCGCGATGTCCCATGGTGTTATCGTCGATCGAAGAAAAGGGAGAAACAAAAAAAATACAATACAAATAAAAGACTTTACTTAACTCCTTTAAGTAGCTTTTTGAAACGCGAATCGGTAAATGCATGGTAGAAACAGGATTGGCTAAAGAAGCTAATTACAGAATAAACTGCAAGATTTAAAACTGATTAATTAAAGGAATAATTAAGTACCCATCGTAAATTTAAGGATAGTTTTGCTAAATGGTAAATTCAGGACATCAAGATGAAATCTTTCTGTTTTTAACACTTCTTTAAAAAAATTCGTAACAACCTGTTATTTTATTGCAATCTTTCCTTGATGGTTTGTAAAACAAAAAATATTGTATCAGATTAAGTTTCTTGATTTCATTTTAAATGTATTGCCTTTTTATTCAGGGCTAAAAAAGGGTTTTTAATTAAATATTTTAAATTATAAAAAAAGTCCATCGGCTCTTATGTAATTACGTTATACGTATACAAAAGCGTTCTTTTTGTTTTCTCGCCTTTTCTCAATAAGTGATATTCTAACTTACTTACAATCCCTGTTCTTGAGTACGATAAATTCTGGGGTTTATTCACCTCGCCAGCGAGCGTGTTTTCTTAATTGTTAATAAGAGATACGCCCCTTTGACTCATTCTGACCATGGAACGAGTTTCGCGTCCAGTACTGAAGATCTGAGCAGCTGCTAAAACCTGAAACAATATTTGGTTGAAGTTTGTTTGCTAATGTTTGACAGATATTCGCCTCGGCCTGAATCTCTCACTAAAATATTGAGATAAAGACATTGAGAAATAAGGTTGCATTGGTCATATTATTAAGGCCAATTTCAAGCTACTTTGCCCTCGAGAGATGCTCTGGATAAAAATGATTTCATCCCAAGAAACGATTCTGCAAATTTCAAATTATGAAAACTTCATTCTGCGACCTTCCAATATAATATGAAAGTAAAGAACGATTTTGCAAAGTAATAATTTGAACTCTGTGACGAAACATCTTTTTAAATTCTTTACTTACAAATGCTAATTTTAAATCTAATAATGTTCTTACTACTTACAAAATTCTAGAATCAGTTGTTAGAATGGAAATAGAAATTACTAGATACACAACTTCTAGAAAAAAATTAAATTTGAAAGGCACTTAGATAAAAAAAGACTGGGGTTATTATGTAATTAAAGTAATTCTGGATAAATGCTTGAAAGGACTGTATGACTATATGGAAGTACATATCATAAAGTGCGCCTGGCGCCGAGCATCGAGTTGTTCACTATTACTTTCGATGACTACGGTATTAAAAGTTCTTATTACCAAGAATGAAGCAGGGTGAACGATGCATTTACTGTAAATATAGCCTCCGATGTGTAATACCGTACCTTTGCTTTTTTCCTTTCGCTTCGATCTAGCCAGCCGCATTATAAGAGACTTTCAGGTTCAAACAGGAAGTGGTGTGGCTCCAGTAAGGAATATATACGTGAAACCCTTAAGAAAATCGAAGACTTTTGGCGTCACATCGGTTTGATAACTATCTTGAATTATCTTATGTCATGCGACTATAGGCGCTGCAATTTTAATCAAAATCATTATTAAATATCTTAATAACATTAGATTTTTCTATTAAATTCAAATCAAGTCTCAGAATCTCTACCGAATCAAAAAAAGGACGTTAAGGATAATTAAGTAAGATTAGAAAAGTAGATTAATCAAACAATTGAAACTCTTTTAAATTTAATAAATTTTAATTGAATGTATTGTAATTTTAGTCAAGAAATTTAAGAATAAAATTAATTAGAATTAAAAATAGAAAAAGTACTTACTCATGTAACCACAACTTGATTGTGGAGAGGCCAGCAGCATCTTCCTATGGGGAGGAATCGGCGGAATTATGCTAATAGCAATATCATTTCGAGGACTAAAATTGTTATTATTCGGACTTGCATTCGAAGAATTTGTGATACTCCTTGGGCGATAAATAACTGATAAAATATTATGCTTGCAGTGGCTAATTACATAATTGCTCACCTATTAAAAATAAAAAACGAAAATTATTTAAATATCTTATACCAGTAGGAAAATTAAATATTGTAAAAACTTACTATAGATACTATGAAAATGATGAGGAGGCCTATACCCAACCAAAAGTACCAAGTTTCCCAAAAATGTCGAGCAGCTTTTCTTTGCAATGTTAAGCAACATTGCGCATTGCAAAATATGCAATATTTATCAGAACTGCATGGTCTAGGTGTCGGACTTTCTTCACTATTATTTTTCAGTTCAGGAATGTTGCATTCATAAATGAAACGAGCCATTTCTGAAGAATCATTATCTCAATTGAGACTCAAAAGTATTTTTAAAATAAAACGTTCAACTCGGTATATGATGAAAAAAATTCCATGTTGATAGCAATCTGTGACGAGTTACGTTTGCAGTTGAAATGTTGAACTAGATTTAAATTCAAAGTCCTGCTAACACCTGTTATTTTCGTATTGCTTGCAGAATTTGAAAGCAAGAGGCGCATGATATTCTCAACCGCGTAAATTGGCGCCAATTTCAATGATTAAACACAACTTATATTCTAATATCGGCACTTGCTGAATCCCGTGGAACCGTGAATTACTTAGTGATGTCAATATCTTAGTATTTCTGCTGACCGAGTGCCAGGTATGAAATAATCAATAAAATAAACGTCCGGCCCGTATCTCACGGGGTCGAGGATCGATATTCACATGAGTGACCGGCTTCTAAAATTATATATATAAACACGCTAGCAACCCACTCTTGCGCCTTCAAGTCTTGAAAACACGGTATCTTATTAAGTATTAAAGATACTAACATTTGTTTATTGTAGCTACTACTGATGGACTTAAAATTTCTAAAATAAAGTAAAATAAAATAATAAAAAAAAATATTAAATCATAAATTAGTTAAAGGTCGATTAATACAATGACAAATGTATTTGTAGAAATGTATAATGTGAAAGTCTTCACAATGTAAAGTTCAGAATATTTGCCATCTTTTTCATTACACAATTAAAAAGTTATTATTATTATACATAAGAACAGAAACTGCTTTAAAGTTACTAAATTTAAAATCCCGTTCCATCATGAGGAGGAGGTGGAGGTGGTGGACCTCTAGGTGGGAACGGCGGTCTAAATTGGGGAGGTGGAGGTGGAGCCCCTTGCTGAACGGGAGGTGGAGGCGGCCTCCATCCAGGAGGTGGTCTTGGAGGTGGAGGCTGAAAATGGGAAAATTGCCCTTGGGCGCCAACTCCCCATGGAGGCGGTGGAGGAGCCATCATCCTCTGTGCATTTTGTTGAGCTTGGGAAGTAGGTACAGGCATTGGAGGCAGTGGAGGCGGCATTCCGGGCGGTAGAGGCGGATGCGACATATTCATCGGTGGTAGGGGTGGCGGTGGAATCGCCGATGGGGGGAAACCACCCTGTGGTGGAGGTGGGACAGGGGGTGGTGGTGGGTGTCCCATGGGAGGAACAGGAGCACTTGGAGGCGGCGGTGGTGGAACCACCATACCGTGATGCATCGGGTGATGGTGCATTGTTTGATGCGTTGCCATCGGTGGTGGTGCCAAAGGTGGAGCATCAGCAAACAGCTGATGTGGTCTGTCCGCTTGACTTAGTGGATTCTGAGCAGCTAGGAGCCTCTCAGCTGCACTTCCGTGTCTTTCTCCTTTCGCGTCGCGCTTAAATGCGTACGAAACACTAATTGGCCGATTGCACAAATATTGTCCGTTCATGGCTTCTATTGATGCATCGGAAGCATCGAAAGAGGCGAAATTAATAAAGGCAAACCCTTTCGAGTTTCCGGTTTCTGGATCTCGCATAATCTATAACAAAATTATTATTATTAGCATGTGTTAGTTAGTTTGATTTTTAGTTTGTTTTTATTCTGAAATAAATAATTTTGACTGGTAAATTAATTTTATATACCTTTGGTGTCTGAAGTATGACACCAAAAGCACTGAATGTGTCATACAACAGCTTCTCATCAACTTCGGGATCTAAATTTCCAATGAAAATATTGGCCCCGACGTCCAGATTCTTTTGGTGAGCACTCGCTTTGTTTACCCGGATTGGCTTGCCATATAATTTTATCATATTCATGATTTTAATGGCATAGTCTGCGTCCTCTTCCCCCATGAATTCTACAAATCCATAGCCTTGGTGCATTTGCGTCACCCTGTCCTTGGGCATGTGAACATTTACTGTAAAGAATAAATGGATTAAACTAAATTCGAATTAATTTATCAATTTAAAAAACATACTTTCCTTTCATTGATTCGTTAATAATAATTAATACATAAATAAATAGTTATTAATTCTTACCAACAGGCCCCGCTTGCACAAAAAGCTCCCACATCAGGGATTCGGAGACTTTGTCATCCAAACCACCAACGTAGATCGTCGCATCTGTAAAAAAAGATATTATTTTAATATTATTACCTGTAGATATAAATAGTTAATAAAACGGAACAAAAGCGGCAAAAAGGAAAGATATTTACGTATTTAACCTCAAATTATAAATCTTACGGAAATCTGAATATTTGAGCTTTTCATGTTTTTAATTAAGTTTGTAATAGAAGATATATTGATTAAATATAGTTATTGAATAATACTGCATAGTTTTTATTGATAGAAGCAGAAATAAATGAGCAAATATACTATAAGAAATATAACCTCAACTCTAATATTAAAGTGAGTAATAACTCTCTGTTAAGAGAAAGAATAGAGATAAATTATATTTTTAACGAAGAAAGGAGTATAATTAGCCATATGATCTATATAAATACCCTGGTTTCGTTCAGCAATTGGACCAGCGGCCATAATTAACGTAAACTTATTTGTACTTTGAATAAAGACGGCATCAAAACGCCGAAAATGCCTGATTTTCTGCGAATAAAATTAGAAATTGATGTTACCGGCGGAGAAGCAGTGCTAGTGCCGCCCTGGGAGAGTGGCCGTGTGAGCAATCTTTGGTTTTGACACTTGTCAGCTGATCGCAAATCCAAGGCAAGGCGAGTCATTTTTCAAAAAATGTATACAAGTGAATGATTTTTACGAGTGCGTGTTAACTAAAGAATCGCGATAATGTACGTTTTATGTACGAAAATTGTGATATTAGAAAAAATGGCTGCATCAGCCGATAACTATATAAAAATCCATGACAATAATTATCCCTTATTCGGAGCACAACTCAGGGTGACAGCTACGTAGATTTTAGGTAGATAATTCTTAATATCCTTCGGATCATTACTTCGAATTATTAAAAGGAAATATATCATATTAATAAGGAAAAATGGTGCGCGTCATCCCGGTGCACAACTTCCTGGAGCAGAATGTTGCACAAATTGAGGAGCCAACAGCAGCTTGTGTTGCTCACTCTCTCAATAATGAATTACTTCTTTTGGCATTACAAAGTCATTGTATTGAAGTTCATGATTTAACAACTCCTGATTTAAAATTGGTCACTGTTTTTCCGACAGTTGACCTAGTGAGTCAATTGCTTCATTGCTCGAAGGGCGATTATGTGGCTACTTTGGAATCAAAACATTCCAGGGATGGAGGCTCGGATAATAAATTCGTCAGAGTTTATGTAAATTGGACATCGAATGATCAGAGTCAAGCAATGAGAGCCAGGATTGCTGGTAGAGTTACTCCTAGTTTAAATAGACCGATGAATAGTTTGGAGATGATAGAATTGCCTTTGAGTCTGCAACCGATTAGGATCGCCTGCTGTCAGGCAACTGGGAATTTACTTGTTGCTGGAAGAACTACAGCAGTTTTGCATGAATTTAAAGTTGAAACTCTGCAACCGACAAAATTAAAATTCATCGACTTTGAACCGAGACCCTGGGCTTTGAATCTCTCTTTTACTCCAACGCACATGGAGATTGTCGAGGGTTTTGTCTCTGTTATGGACTCTTCACATTTTCTTGTATTTAGGTAATAATGCGGATATTTCTTTAACATTTTCTGAGGTTTTACGCTTTTTTTTACACATGAGATAACATTCTTATTAATATTTTCAGACTTTGCAACCCCTTCTACGAGGATATTGACCATCTCAGTTCTCTAACTTCTGACAACTCTTCTTCAAAGTCCACCCAATCCACAAGTCGCTCGGAATGCGATAACTCTCTTTCCACTGAGACTCCCCCGAGAGTAATTCAAAACGGCAACGTCTCATTTGCAAAAACTATAGAGCGAGACAAGAATATCTTCAATAGTGAAGCCAATTCCGCAGCTACAAATTTCAATTCAAGTTGGCTTCAAGCTGTGAAGACACGAGCAACTGAAGGTAAATTTATTGACTGGGATCGTCTGTTACATAGTGAGCGAGAAGAAATCCATTCTCTCATTGGCCAGGAATTAATAGACCCAGCTTCTGATCCTCTAACCGTAAGCTTTCCTTCCATAAGTTTAGAACGAGCAGGTCCGGGTCACACTCTCAGCCCTTTTATTCTAAATTCTCCAGAGACTGAAGTCTCCATTAAAACTTCTTCTCCAGATAGTGGCTGGTCAGAAAACTATGCTGTGAAAAATATCCTCAGGCTCGAGATAGCTAAAGAAAATTTCTCCGGCAGTGATTATTTTTCAGCTTCAGTTTTAAAGCCACTTTACCTCAAAACAAAGCGCAATAATTCCTGCTTGAAGAAGTCTATTTTGAGGTCTGAAAAGTATGAATATCTTCATGGAATAACTTGTCTCATCTGTACATCCCAGGAAGGTTATATTTATCACTTTTCTGCCGATCAATGCGAGGAATTCAACTCTACTTGCCTTACGACATACACCTTCACCGCACCTGTAAATCACGTAGTTCTGGAGCACACAGTTCTTCATGCTCTCACAGAAGCTGGTCTTGAATCCTACACTCTGAGAATTTCCCATCATGTAGCAAAGACTTCAATTCAGGCTTCTGAATCCGAAGAAATATGTCCCGATGTTTCCGAACCTGTTTGCTTGATAGGCTTGCGACCTTTTCTGGGAATCGAGATGATCCTGAGTTCCAGAAGTAACATAGTTCTTTTAGCCAAAGCAGAAAGTTCATGGACTTTATACTCTCTTAAACTTCCCAAACCAGAGGAAATATACGTCGATATTCTTAACACTGCGAGAAATCATAAATCTTCAAGTCCCACAACTTATCGTCATTTATTGGAAGAGGCTCATGCAATCGTGAGATTAGCCAAAGATGTTATTCAGTTCAAAACAAATGCGAGCGAAAAATATTCTCCGAGAGAAAAATCGAAGAATGCGTTGGATGACATCTTTGATCAGTCTCGAGAAATTTTAGGAGACTTCTTGGGGATTTATTATAAGACAGATTCTGCTGGGAAGGCAAGAAGTACATTGGATGACCTTTATGATCAATCTTGCATGCTTTTAGGTGATTACTATATCGAGTCAGACTCTGAAATAGATTGGCGTTTGTCTATTCCTTATTACAGGATGTCTAAATTAAAAGTTAGTGAAGTTCTATCAAGAAAATCGGCTAGGAATGCACCAGGACTTGTCCTCTTTTTGACGGAAACGTTGTTGTCAATGAAGAGTGGAGTGGATGCTGATGAGCTTTTTCAAGGACACAACGTCGTGGACATAATTGGAGCAGAGAATAAGGAAGGTTTATTAAAATTGATTCTAGGAAGTACTGTCCTTCAAGAATATGCCACAGAGAAGTTGATAAAACTTTTGGAATCTCAACAGTACGATGACTATAATCGATTAGCTCTCGTGCTTTTGTATACAGAAGCTGGGAAAGAAGAACAATTCGAAAGAGTTTTGAAACCAATTTCTGGAGTCTTTATAGAACAAATGATTTTGGAATATCCTCACTTATTATTCGATGACTCAAATATAAATATGAAGACATCGGAGGCTTTGTCTTTCTCTAATTTCTCAGGAGCGTTAATGCGACACAAACCTAATGTCTTTGCTGAAATTTTAACTCAACTTATAAGAGGAGATACTTTAACCCTGCATCAGATCATGCAAGTTTTTTTAGAGTATTTGCCCTCAAGAGTTGGAAGAGACGGTCACGATGCTGCAGCGGCTTTGCAATTTTTCATCGAAGTTTATTTGAGGAAGTACTTTAAAAATAATGGAATCAATAAAAGGAAGAAGGGAGGATATGATTTTGCAACAGTGGAAGCTTTCAAAATTTTGGTGAGATCTTATTTGGGCAAATTGGTCCAGACGAGGGTTTATAGTTTGAAGACAGAGGAAAAGAAGGTAGATAGTGAAGAAATCCATCTTTTTGAAAATAAGCGACCGAAATATTTGAATAAAATGCCTCCTTGCGCGAAAGATTTTGGGGTGGATTTGGAAGTTTCTGTTTTGGAAGAACTTGCAGAAGATGAAAATAATTACAACGTTCGATGTGAGGTTTTAAAACTCCAGGCTTTGATTGCAAGTGGATGTTTGCCTCTTGAATGTTTAGAAGAAATTTCACAATTTTTAGAGACAGAGGAAGTCGATGGAAGTCTCTCTTTAAAAAGTTTATGTAATCAAAATACTGAGGCAGTTACAAAAATGCTAATGGAGAAATGCCCTCAGGTAGTTCTATTTTATTCCAAGGTAAGAATATAATTATTTTAAACTGTTACCTTTGATATTTTAGATTTGAAAATTAAAATTTTTTTTCTGTTGCAGGATAAATATACCAAAGAAAGCGATTGGAAGATTCTAATCGAAATGTTGCAAAATAAAATCTCGACGATAAAAGCCAATCATGGATCGTCGGGATTTTTCGAACAAACCTTAATCGGTAAGAAATTTGTTTAAATTTAATAAGTAAACTTTAATTGACAATAATGAATAATAATATAATCAAGATGGTAATTTTATATTTATTTATAGAAACTTTGACCCATGTGGCGAAAGTTTTGCCACTTCAATCTCTACACAATATTCTACCAAAGGATGATCGGGAATCATACGAGTATTACATGCAGATTCATAGTCGAATTATGCGAGCAGATCGGATTAAATCGGTAATGATGAAAACCGGTAATCAATTTCTATCAAAACTAAATTTATAAAGTTTAGTAATGAATATTTAGTATTAGCTAATTAAAAATATTTAATAGTTTCTCTTCTGAAAAAAGGAGTGGTAAATTGAGAAAAAGGAAGAAAGTAAAGCATTTTTAAAATTTTAAATATTTTACTGTTGAGATTGTTCTTTATGTCTGCGTTACCAAAGATAGGAAGTTATTCAATAATTCTATTTGTGAATGTATACGATGTTTTCACAGCTTGATTTTTACATTTATGTGGTAGAATTTATGACGTTATATAAAAGTGGATTCTAATAATTAAATAATGTGCTCGACAGTATTTTCAATTTAAAGTTTCTGTGTAAAAGTACAAATTGCGAGAAGAATTAATTTTTGCAAAATAAGTTTTAACTTTAGAGTTTGTCTTTAGAAGCTTTGTAAATTACAGAGAGTAATGAAATAATAATTATTAGTCTCCACTTCAGTGAATTTCCTAACAGACCTTATGCAAATGTAATTTCATTATTAAATTTAATTATATTGCTCAGGTCTGAATAATAATAAAATATATAGCACAAGTTTTAAAAATATTTATGTGTGGGATAAAACAAAATTATCTATCAAAGAGATCTCTATTAGTAAAAACTACGAATTTCCACTTTTTGATGTTGATTTTTTAAAAGGATTTTTCTCTACTATTTATACATTTTTCAAGTAATTTACAACTATAGAAGTTTATGAACTTGTTAAAAAATATCAATTGACACGAAATCTCGAAAATCAACGACGACTCCCCCTATAATAATTAATTTATTAATCTGTGTTTATATTTAAAAGAAAGAATGGAGGAATTTTCTAAAAGTTTAGATACCGATGTTTTAATTAAATCGTTAGCAAGTAACAGTGAGAATTAGAATTATGCTATATTCTTGAGATAATTGTAATCATTTCAGCTTTAGTAATTTTTAATATTTTTTTACGTTGCGATTTTAACAACGACTTAACAATCAAATGTATTGTTCAAAAGAAAAATAAAAATTTTATTCCTAGGAAGAAAAATTGCTTTCGCATTAATTTTGTAAAATAAGAGTCTAAAGTCTATTTTTTTAAATTTTCCCGCGAAAGTGGTTCAGGACCGTAGTAAAGTGGGGTCGTGGGGCAAAGATCGTGGGATTCGATAATTCTTAAAAATCTCGTGATAAATTTTTGTTTGTAACAGGAAAACGTAAATATTATTTGATATATAAAATATCCTTCTGTTATCAACAGTGGTTTCAATATATAAATGTTAGAACAATTTTTGATTATAATTTAATTTGAAATTGATTCACATTCACATGATTTCTAATTCACATCACATCTGAGTGGAGCGTTGTTTACATCATTCAAAAGCTTTGGTCGCGACACTCGCGACTAACGTACTTAGGATTTATAATTGCTTTTACTTCTGGATTACTCGATTAATTTGTACATTTTTCAACTATCAACTTGGAAAAGAAACAAAGAGTAATTCTTGAACAATCACAATTGGTTAAGTTAAGATTTACAATTGGCAAAGTTTACTATAATATATTGACAAACCATGGACCTTACTTCATAGGTTATAAAGGTTATAACTTTATAAGTTATCTGAAAGTACAAAAATTAAAACTTGCTGTCAGTATTTGAAAAAGGTAAGTATTTTTGATAATATTTACAATATTTAGAGCATTAAACATTTTTAAATCAAATATTAATCTTTTCAAAGAATATTCTATAGAAATAATAGTAAAAATATTTGTCTGTGTCTATATTATAAATCATTTGACCTCTTGTTCTTGTCGGTTTCATGAAAATTTGTAAACTTTACTTGTTTTATAGGATCTGTGTCTATTACAAATTGACTTATTTAAAATAAAGAATGTATGACTCCGATCCCTCTTGCTATGAAAGTGAAGTTGTCATCGGTAAGTCTTTCCGGTCTTTCCTATTTTCATAAGGAACATTCTTTTTTCTTTTACTTATTTTTATTATCAAATTTCTAGGATCGTGTAATAACGGAAGAGGAACTGTGAATTTAGCGTTTTACAAAACGACGAATAAGCCGGTCGTGATGAAAAAGTTTTATCTAGAAAGAGCAGAGCAAGAGGATTACAATCTTATTGAACGAGAAATTGTCATGATGAGACAAATGCGGCATCCAAATATCCTACCTTTTCTTAGTACTTTTGTGAGCGGACAATCTTTGTGTGTTATTTCGCCTTTGATGGCTTATGGATCATGTAGTGATTTAATCAACGAATTTTTCACTGAGGGACTTCCAGAATTAGCAATAGCCTTTATATTAAAAGATATTTTACGAGGAGTCGAATACATTCACAATCGTGGCTTAATTCACTGGTGATTGTAACTATTTAGAAGCTCTAGAAAAATTGTATCCTGTAATTTCTTTTTCCTTAAAATATTAATTATCTTTTTTAACTTTTAGCGCAATAAAAGCAAGTCACATACTAATATCAGTTTTGGGTCAAGCATGCATATCAGGATTGAAATACTCATGTGAAATAATGCAAAATGGTAAGTGGCAGAAGAATATTTTTTCCTTCCCAACATCAAGTACACCAAATCTGAAGTGGTTGAGCCCAGAATTACTTGAACAGGTAATTTTGATGCTAAATACTATCGTTGTTTTATAGTATGAATGAATGGTCCAATTTGATTAATTTTTTTAATGTTTTTGTAGGATCTCCACGGATATAATGAAAAATCAGACATTTATAGTCTTGGGGTAACAATCTGTGAACTGGCGAACGGAATTGTTCCATATTATGACATGCCAGAGACTTTGATGTTGACTGAAAAAGTCCGTGGATGTGTGCCTCACATAATTGATCGTTCAACTTTTCCTCAAGATCCAGAGAATCCAGAAAATCCAGAAATAAAGAATTGTAAGTTTGGATAATTATATATACTGTTATTTGTTTATGAAACTTGTATTTAATTCTAACTTCTTTTTATTTCAAGCAAACCGTGATGCAAGTAACAATAGTCTTAACGCGAACGATAAGCGAGTAGAATTTTTATCGACTCGCAAATTTTCTGAGCCCTTCCATGCGCTCACAGAAGTATGTTTGCAACGCAATCCCATAAATAGACCTTCGATCTCTCAACTTCTTTCTCATCCATTTTTCAAGCAATGTAAAAAAACTGACGGAACACTTATCGATATTCTCAAAATTGTTCCGCCGATTCACCAAAGAAAGATAGAGTCCGCTGGTAGGCATTTATACATTACTATATGCTGGTGTGATGTTTATTTTAATTATTAAATAATTAAACATACTATATTTTTCAGCCGGAGATCAAAATATAGCAATTTCAACTGAACAGTTAGGAAATCTGGATTTGGAAACCTTTCATTGGGATTTCGACAACACTTGAATATGTTTCCATATTTTAAATCGCCTTCTGTGTTAAATTTCGAATTTTAATGAAACTTTACATCTTTAATTTGATTACTCCTTTGACTTTTATTCATAATTTGAAGCTCCGAATTTTATAACTTCGCATAAAATGTGGCATAAGCCTTCAATATTTTGAAATTCGATTTAATTGTTATAAGTTGATGTACTTTATAGAGACTGAAGTATTATTTGCGCGAGTATCTAAAATCGAAAGTGATCTTAGTTTTTGTCGTAGACAAAATATAAGTAATTTGCAAGTTATTAATAATGTATGGACATTTGTTAAATTGGAATTTTGAGCTTGTGTCCAAAACGTCCTTAAATACGAATTGTTGACAGCTCACAACTGACAGCTCACACCGATCGAGCAAATGAGTATTTTTTTAAACTTGTTCAAACAAGTTTCTCCCACTTCCCATAGATATCGCCACTGACCCGCCATCTTCTTTTTACGAAAATGACCGAACCTTAACGAATCGCGAGATGGGGAGTCGCCATCGTCGCCATGTTTATCGCGAACGCGAGGTCGCGCCGTTAGCCTAGTCGCCTGGAGGAAGACAGAACGTGTCTGGAATTCGAACTCGGAATAACACCATTCTGAGTGTGTTGCTTGAATTGGAAAAAATAAATATCAGTGACTGTTGTTCAAAATTGATTGATTTGTGTCACGTTGTGTCGTGTTGTGTTTCCGCCTGTCACTCGGCGTCGTCAGTTTTGCCGTTTTTCGTGTCCGTGGAGTATGCGTCGTAAACCGACGCCAGTGCACCGTGAAAAACTCGGTTGTGAGTGTAATTCCAGGTGGAGTATGACCACTTCGACTTCGAGGGTGGAAAATCCATGAGTATATTTGATAAGGACGTGGGGCGCCCGAGGGATTCCCAGGTCAGTTTTCTCATTTCTCACATCTTCCCTGGGGTTATTAACTTGTAAAACGAAGGTTCTCGGGGTTCTTGAATTTTTTATTAATCGAGTGGCAGCGAGCCGATCGACATCTACTATCTAGTTAGCGGCTCCGTGAGGTGAATTTTCATCTTTATTAACGCGTTTTAATCGAAGTAGATTAACAAAACAAGTTGGTTAGAAGCTTTCTACACTGTGGGAACGAGTTCCCTGCTTTATTATTTAATTAGATTGTTTGCGCGCACACCATCCAGAACGTGCAACCATGCTCGCAAAAAAATACAGGGGAAAATTTGGAGCAAGGGAAATCCGTTGAGGGGACTCAACAATTGTTACTGAGCAGTGTCACCGGCTGTCAGTTTTTTGTTCAGTTAATCTTCTGGTGTTGAAAGTCAATTAGTTCTTTATCTTGTCATGTTCACTTTTTCATGTTTTGATGAAGGGATGTTTTTTTCTATTTGTAGGTTAGTTTTTTAATATTTGGTGCATTTGGTAGTTTTGCTTCAATTTGTCTTGGTCTAGTATTTTTTTTTCAACTAGATTTTTTGTTTCATTTGGGGTTTTAATTTCTGGTCCCAATTTGCAAAAACTCTTTTCATTGCATTTTTATAAATTATTTGATTGAATTTTGCTTGTTTCTTAAAATCAATGATTCCAGAGAGTATAATTTTAATGGTCCTGGATTCGGAATCTGATCAAATTTATTGTGTTTGATGTTTCGAGTTTGAAATAAATCAATAAATTTAAGTAGGAAGTAGTAAAAAAAATTCATAATGGTGATATATTTCCAATTAGTTCTTCAAACTGTACATTATAATTTCCATTCTCTATGGACACATAACATAATAATGAAGTATTGTTTGTCTTTTTTATTGACACTTAAAGAACTATTTGAGTATCCTACTATTTTTATTGGATGTTGAAACAAATAGACAAAACGAAGGTTGAGGTAAATATTAACATTGCTTTAAGAATATTTCGAAGAATTCAACTACATATAGGATTAGGGAAAGAAGTATTATGGATGTATATTTACTTCCTACTTGGTTGTTAAACATTAATTTAAATATAGATAATACTTTTTAAAATTGTAATTTAAAAATCTCTGATGCTTAATGACTTTAAGCTAATAATGAACTGATTACATACTTTAATCTTTATGATTGCAAAAGTTATCTACACCCCTCAACAATTATCTTCGGTGATAAGTAGTGCATTTTCCTCGTTTTATCTTTAAAACGATATTTCTTTAAATCAAATTCATTTGAATCTCTAATTAAAAGGCGATTTCTCATTTTCTTTCCTACTTTGTTATTTCTTTCTTACAAATATCTTGGTAAATCAGATATCCGATCTAATAAGGCGAGCTTTTTTGCCCTCAACGCAAGGACTATTATTTCACAATTACTCGTTCTTATCATAGGCTCTGATATCCGGGATCAAGTCAGCATTATCTTATTGAAATTATCAGTATCTACCGTCGAAGAACAAGGCACTCGAGAAATCACAGAAGACACGGTGCGTGCTTATCGGCGATAGAACTTTTGAAATACGTCATTCGCCCCTCATCGAGGCCAGAATTTTTTTTAGAAGTTTTTTCAACCTCCAAAAATACGCAGAATTCGCGGACTTCACGCGCAGCTTTTGCTCGTCGAGACGATTCGTCTTTTTTTATATTTTAATCCTTTTTTTTTTGTTTTTTTGTCATGTTTCTTTTGCACACCTCGTTCTTCTTTCATGAAGGACAAACCGATTAAGTACCCAGTTTGATGCACGCACAGCAACGGGTCTTTCGAATAAGAGGATGCAATTACATACTTTTACATCAAATAAACGAACTGAGTAATAATAATTCGTGTAATTGCGATGCGAAACTTGTTTGGTAAATTACACCTTATATTCGGGAAAAATGTAGAGGACTTTACTATATTTAGCTGCATATCGATTATGTTTTACTGTAAATGGACTAAGTTTATAGTTTATACATATCAAGTGGATTTTATCAACTAATTTTTCTATTTTCAAAGGCAAATTTAAATATACAATCCAATAAAGTTTTTAAAGTTTAGTTTGACTAAATTAACAAAGTTTTCCATTCATATGCTTAGAATTTTTTTTATATTGAGAATGCGTCGCTGCACATTTCAGAGGACTTAAAACTTTACTTTGCACGACATGACAGAAATATCTATCTGAGAGTGATAAGAAGTCACAGGTATCGAAATGATACGTTGAATCAACAGACGGTTGGTTCAATGTCATACCAGTTTTAATTTAAACCATTTTTTCATAATCTGCTAATAAAAACAAAACATTCACTGTTTTAATGAAAAGATAAGATCCAAGTACAATTTACTTGTGAGTAGTCGATTTGATAAGGAAAACCAAGCTCGATTTAATTGTCCAATGTGTGCAAATCATTGGCGATTTTTTTTTAATTTTAGAACTGGTTAAATTTTAATTAGCTCCCAGTTTCTTCCGGTGCAGTATTTAAAATTCCATTTGCTCTGGAGTAAACGCGTTAATGGGCAAACGGAACTTTCTACGGAAAAAGCGATTTCTCTTTCAATGGGAGCCTCAAGATATTGCGATATTCGACGATTCGCGCGACCCCAGGCCAATGACCTTTCGAGCAAAACTTTTTTCAATAAAATCCATTGTACTTGCTTTTCTATACTTACGTAAGATCCGAGAATCGTTTTAAATCAACAACAATCAGGAATCGCGTATTTATTAAACTCTATATTATAACGATATAAAATATATTCAGACTTTTTCTTCGACAAAATTTCAAGGAGAGATTTCTTCAGACCGCTGATTAGGAAATTCAAAAATATAATAATAATAATTGTCTGGGTATAAATTAATAGACACTTTGTAAAGTCGTAAAGTTTTCAACTTTAGTTTATTAATTTGATTATTTGTTAAGTAATTCACCATCTATTCTATTTTACTTTGCCAAGTTGGAAGCGTGAAAGTAAAGCCCAGAAGTTGTGATATGAAAGGCAATGAAAGCAACTTTGTAGTAGCAAGATAGAATTCGCTGTCTTGAAACATTATGTAACGTGTCAACGTGTCTATCAATCGACTGAAAAATTTGTTTATGTTCAACATCTCAGGTTTTTCCGATTGCATAACGAAACGCACATAAGCATGGTTCGTTGTCAGTACTTTCAGGCATTGCTTCGTTTCGCTTTGCATGGAAATGGATCAGGTTACGTGCTTCTCTTGAGACGAGGACTTTAGCCAATTTGCTTCTGCTTTATTGAGCATAAAAAGCCGACGTAAAACCTTTTCTTCACCTCTCTTCTTCCATTTTTATTCTTCCTCACAACAGTGATTTCATTAACCTTTAGGGTGAAAATTCTCTATTCTCTTCCAGTTTTGGTCACTGATGAACGTAATTTTTTCAATATTCGCCTTTATCAAGCCTTTTTCAACTTTTTTAATACTTAGAATATTAGAAGTTAGTATTTCTAATATTGTAAGTATGTAGAGTGAATTTAGAATCATCAAGTGGTCTCAGAATCGACAGATAAAGAAATGCATTCGTGGTAAAACGATTTGTATCGGTCATAAAAAGTTTTATCGTCTGTAAAGAAAGGATTGGCTGTGCGAAAAGTGAGATTACAAAAAGGATTAGCTAGTCTACTTATTAACTGGGGCAAAAAATTAGTTTTATTAATCCGCTGATTAAGTCAATTTTAAGAGAGCGACATAAAGTTTAAGAGGTTTCTATCTAATCTTCAATCGGTCAGAATTAGACTCTTTTCGAATGGTAGAATTAGGAAACTTATTCAGTCTAAATAGGAAATTCAAAGTCCTCTTATTGTCTTTACATTTTAACTTATTTTTTTCTATTTTATGATTTTTTCATAATACATGGAGAGAAAAATAAGTGATAATCGGTGGTGCCGTTACATGTTACATCATCCAGACAAGAAAAACTGTGTCATGTCACGTCTTTGATTATTGTGGATTATCTATATCTATACTGTCACTGAAAAAAAATTATTAGCATGTATGAAGATCGAATTCCTTAGACCACAATTTAAAAAAAATCAGAGGAAAATCTTTTGGATTTACAATCGTACATTAATTAACATGAAAGAATAGAATTCTTAGAAGTGAAGGTAAATTAATTGATAATGCAAAAATATAATTCAGATGAGCACTTGTATTTTTAACAATAAAATGTGGATTAAGAGAATACAGGTTGAAACTTACGTAGCTTGCAGGTTCGTAAGGCAACAGTGTTTATAAATAATCTGGCGTAAATCGGTATTTTGTATTATGTTTTTAAACATTTATGACAATAAAACACGTTTTCGATCTTCGCGTAAAACATACAATTTGGAACATTTTTTTTGAAGCATTTAATATAAGTATTTATAAATATTTGTGACATACATATTCTAATAATTACACACCAAATTAAAATTGCAAAGATACAGAAGATAAATAAAGACTTTTAAGCTTAAGTAGAAAATAGTATACAGTCTTATTAATTTAGTTTCATATAATCAGTATTATCCATTTTGCTACAGATAACTAATTTCAGCTATATTTTTGATAACACAGCCTTGTCACTTTTTAATTTAAAAGAGACTGATATAAATCTTACATATTATAAACAAAATTATTCTTAAAAGAATATTATTTCACAGAGTCTTTCTGGTAAGAACTCAACCATTTTTCATAAGCGCCTTGAAATCCGGTACCAGATTGCTTTGATGAACAATTATTTATCTTATCTTTATTGTTTTGGTTTGGTAAATTATTGTTTTCGCCTTCGTTCCTGACTAACAATTTCTGGAGGGTACTTTGAAAATTCTTACTGTTGTTGACTTCTTGAGACTCGATTATCTCGTTTGTAAACCTTTTTTCACTCATTTTGAATTAATTAGAGGAAGATTGCAAATTATTGAAATATCTCAGTTTCTTCTCTTGAAACAAGATGCAATCTTTTTATTTTCAAAAGTGGAGCAAGAAATCAACTTTCAAAATATAAATATTTAAACGTTGAAACTAGAGATTCTGAGCCAGCTGATCGATTCAGGAATGGCGACCATAAGTATTTGTCAGATTGTTCGCGACGTTGCCAGATTATCCAGAAGCCTTGGCCTATTCTGAAATTATTAAAATATAAATATGTACTATTTACTTATTAATAATTATCCAAGTTAGTACATATTTCTTTACCGATAGTTCCACTCTGCTAATTTAGTATCTTATCATCCAATAATAATCGATTACTTACGTTTCTCAAGGTTTTAGTTTCTTGATTCCATAACTTGAGTACAGAATGCAATTTCACTTACAAAGAGAAGATGGTTTTTCACTTTTATTTATTAGAATAAGTTTATTTATTACAATGATGAAGTTAAATTGAAATAAAATGCAAGACCGCTTATACTGTAACGTCTTTCTAGCAATGACTTCACCAGAGTGACTGCGGATCGTAACGGTAAACCACCCCTAGTACGAAAATAACTTGGGCCTCAGGTTTACCCCAGCTGGCCAGATGGTGGGGAGAAGTATTCCCGATTGTGTTATCGTCACCTAGCGGAAGCGTCATGTAGCTTATACTGTCTTACAAGAACATAACTTAAATAACTGAATATATGTAAGTAAACTAAACGAATAATTAATTTTTTTTTCTCTTATAAATTACAGCCACAATCTTTTGAATTAATTTGAATTTTTTTCGATTCAATTTAAAATCACTCGACATTTTTTTCATTCTTTTAAATTTATTTCGTGTTTTTGAATTTATTTATATTCTTGTTCTCTCTTTTTTTCATTCGTTAAATTTGAACTGGATCCAAAGATCTGGATCTAAATGTCGATCTTCCATTTTAGCTCTGACGAAATCGAAGTTAACTTATTGTCCAGGGCCGTAGAACAAAGGTTTTGGGTCGTAAATCGTTACCTTTTTTAACGAGGCCGTCCAAATCGCCAGGTAAAAGTACTGGCTTACTCACAGTCTCTTCTTATCCGGTCCAAGGATTGAATATAGTCCGATCT
The DNA here is from genome assembly GCA_900474275.1 of Synergus japonicus. Classification (NCBI taxonomy): domain Eukaryota; kingdom Metazoa; phylum Arthropoda; class Insecta; order Hymenoptera; family Cynipidae; genus Synergus; species Synergus japonicus. The sequence goes on from UCOH01010884.1 coordinate 50,262, forward strand.
GACCTTAATTCTTAATATCTTCCTTCACGGCAGTCTATTTTCTGACTTTTTGTTTCTTTCACTTGGACAAAGGAGCCTCATTAAAACTTCGTTGTTCTCGAATACTAGAATCTATTCTTTCAAAGTGTTTGAATATTTATTATGTTATGGCTCCAGTCTTCTTTCTAAAGTATAATTCAGCACTTTAATGAATAATGAACTTTAATTAATGCCTGTAACGAGAATTAATTTTTAATTTAATTCTTAAAACAAGAAAGATTTTCTTCGATCAAAAACAATTATTTTTTCCATTTATATTATTTAAATCATTTATCAAGCTCTCTTGTTTATATTTTATCCACTTTAGAAAGCGTGTCGGCTTAATTTTGTCCAAATTAATCTCTATAAATCATATTTATCTTTGAATCATCAAAATTCGAAAGTGTCCCAATTTTGAAATATATCTAAATCGTAAAGTATCTGAATGAAGAAACATCCCGATTTAAAAATTTCAGAATTGATCATATGAAGTTATAATCTATATATTCTTTTGAAAAATTATATTTCAATTTGTCCATTCGCCATTTTCTGATCGTCACGTCGTTGGGATTCACTGACGCTCGTTCAATTTGTCTCGACATGGTATTTAAGGTCATGAGAAGTCGATAGCTGATCACATTGCTCGACACAAAGGGTCAGCCAAGATTTTTTTTCGCACAGCTGTCAAAGCTGCCAATCAGCTGATTGAAATTCTACCTCTGCTTCTGCCTTCCAAATTTCTTAAATTTATGATTTTAATTTATTTTTAATTTATGGCTTTAATTAATTAAAGCATTTTAAAATATTGGGAGATTGTATTTTCAATATTTTCATATATTATTAATTTATTAGACTGTAATAAATACAAAAACCTCTATTTCGAGGCTCTTAAGTCTCTTGAGTCTGACTCTCAACATGTCATGCATTCAATTACCTTCCTTTAATCGTATCTGCAATTTCTCAGAAATGACTCTTAATTATTTGAAATGATGTTTCAATTAAAGTTCCACAATCATTCTTGTCTTGATTCATACAGACTTTTAACTCCAAGTCCCTCTATTTTTAGTCTCTTGTTTTTTATTTTTAAGTATCTGATTTCCTGAAGAATTCAACTTTCCATGAAGTCGCGAAAATTTAGGGAAAAATATGATTTATTTAGACTGATTTATGAAGCTTATTTACTCTTTTTAAAAAACACGCTGACTAATTTTCATACTTCCTTGTAAATACGCTCGGAATCTTAATGCGTAAGGAAATTTAATCACGTTTCTGATTTATCCATTTTTAAGATGTCAACAGGTAAAAAAGTTTGAACCTTTGAGTGTTTAAATTTGTTCAGATAATTAATCTTGATGTAAAATCAAATAAGAGTCAATCTTCTTTTTTAGAATTAAACATCAAAATCATATTTTACTTCTGTATACAAACTGTTAGGATAGAAAGATTATACAGTAATTTGTCTTACTTCCTTTCCTTCGCTTGTTTATTTCCTCTTGCACTATTTATTTATTTTTTAATTAGAGCGGCACTTTCTCACTTTATGTCTCGCGCTATTTTGAGATTTGAGGGCAACACAATAAAGCACGTTGATTAGTTATTTCTTTTATCTCTTGACTTCCGCCTCTGTTCCATCATTAATTTATCATCCTTTCTTACATTCTTGAATATTCTTGATTGCTCGGTTCAAGCCAGCCAGCTGGATTGATATTATAGTCTCGATGCGGGATCTCATTGACTCGTTTGTTGTTGTGAAGTTATATACGTTCTTTCCAAATGCAGAGAGACTACCATTTAGGCCTTTCATATTTGGATACAAAGAGTGGTTAGTAATCAACAAAATATGCGGATTCTGTAAAAACCCGCGTCATTCTTATTTCGAATCGTACTTTAATAAAAACAAATATATTTTTATTTTTTAATTATATAAGTATTGACTGTGTAATTCTAAATAGACAAATGGTTGAAAATCCAGATTATAATTTGTTCTATTACTTCAAGTAATAGAATTGAAAGTTTACATTCAAAAATAATTGGTCCAAAAGTATGTTTTGAATCGAATGTTTTTGTAAACTTGAAGGCTGTATTTCATAAAAGTGGGTTTAATTAGGCTTTTACAAAGCATAAAAATACCGGTTATGAAAACGTGCTGATCACGTTTCGGATGAATCGATGATTTATAGTATAAATGACATTGAGTATGCAAAGTCGGCAAGAATTACCGGAAATTCTTTTCTAGATTCTAGTCCTCTAGACTCTAGACTCTGAAGAACCCAAACCTTTGACGGTCTTCAGTCAAGGTGTCGTTAAATATTCATGATTCGTGTCTTGCAATCTCCTCGTGCTTTAAAATTACCACACTTCTCCACTATTTGTTTCGATTAACTCCCACTATATTACCTCGTAAAATAGGTGGGTGAAAGAACCGAATTTTTTAGTTATTCATGCCTCTTCATCACTTTCACTATCAAAAAGTCATAATTGGTCACATTATTTTGGAATTAATCATAGAGAGTGAATCTTTAACTGTTTATATTACAAAAGAAGTGTGTACCAAAAGTTTTGAACATCCAAATAAACGAAATATTTGTTTACAATTCTATTTTATCCAGAAATATTGTTCTAAATAAAAATAACAATCAACATTGAAAGTTTCGTTCATACATAATTATTTTCAATACAAATGAATCTTTCAGTGTTATTGTTTTGGTTAAATAAAATTGTATCAAGAAGAGTAATATCTCATTCATTGAGTGCATTGATCAATTTAAAAGTGAAATATCTCGACACTACAGATGTTGTATTAAAATGCATTGGAACATAAATTGTATGCATTAGATCACTAGTCATTTCTATTGATATATACACGGGTAATGTGACGCATAGAAACACCATTGTCTCAAGTCGATATTTTTTACATGTCACCATCGGCTGTATATAAAGAAATACATTAATCATCCGTATATCGTAACTTCAAAGAGAAGAATCAATGTCTTACTTATTTAATCTCATTATTATTAACTTGCAAGTCTGAATCACTAAAGTAGCTGCTTCAACTATTTATCCAAATTTTTACAATTCTGTGGAATCTTTCCGATTTGCATTAGTTAAAATGGAATATTTTTTAGGTTTCAAATTTCTTTTTTTCGATTTCAAATCGAGTTTGAATCATTAACATTTAGAGAGTTGTTTCTCAGAACAGCAATTTATGATAATTACAATTTATGAAAAGTACAAAAAATTTAAAAGCTCATTTGTTCTCATCTAGCTTCCGGTAGTTTTGCGACATTGTGAAATTACTTTACAGAGAATTACGCAGTCGGTATCCATTACCGTACATAACACTTACGAGTCCTCATGGAGATTTAATTAAGGGAACTCGCGAGATCTTTCTGACAAAGTCGGAGGACATGGAGAGCCACGGTATAATTAGGAGGGGTGCCAAAAGTGTACCGCGAAAACACGGTGGCGTGCCAAGAGGCGAAAGTCGAAAGGAACGTCTGTCGTCCCTTCGGACAGGTATAATGCAAGAACTTCCATTTCTGTACTACTTAGTACTTACTAAGTACCAATCCCACTTTCCCGTTTCCGGAAGTCTCCAAAGACTAATTCTTGGCATTGGAAATTAAAGAAAAATGGTTTTTATAGCTTTTTGGGTGTTTTATAGTTTTACTTTAGAATTTTTGACTTGGATGCTTTTTATTTTGTACTGAATAATTGTATTATTCAGTTCAATGTCAGTAATTAATTAATTTTCTCTTTAAAAAAAAAAATAAATGAGAAAAACACGTTTTATCATTTCACATATTTGGATAATTAATCAATTTGCGCGCTGAACTGAATTGTAATGTTTAATTCGTTAATTAATGACGCGATATCAATTCATCTCATATTAAAAAAGTTCCTTTTTATCGACAGACTTGCTGAATAAACATGTAACATCAATTTTAATTAACACGTCGGCGTCAAGTACTTTTGGGGAACAATTTGCTCCCGTATCGAGAGAGAGAGAGAGTGAATTGGTATAAAACACGATCGGCCGATAATCACCTTGGGAGAAACGTGTTAATTTTCATTTTATATCGTTTACCTTCTATGGAACTCTTTCTGGGTCTTGTGTCTCAATGACAATAAATTCTTATTTTATTCGTAAAAATTGTAAATAACTTTCAATATTTTTCCTTATTATAGTTTCAAGGATTCATGCCTGGAAACCTCACGTCCTACTTTAAATGCCAGCATTCAGTTGTTAAGGTGACACAGTTTACAATCAAAACTTTCCATTTTGTTTTAAACAAATTCAAAATACAAAATAATATGGAGCCCTAAGAAAATCGGAGGTTTCCGGTTTTCGAAACTATATCCGTTCAATTAATATTTCGGTTCAATTTCGAAAGAGTTTAAAAGGTTTAAATACATTTTAAATAAATAAAATAATTAAAAAATAAGTGATGTTGAGGAATTTTAAAGAATTTGAAGAGATAATAAGATATTTTCTGTTAATTACAAAAATTCTATGATATTTGAAGAATTAATTAAGATTGTACTAAAATCTCTTGATATTGTTTAAAATATTTTTAAAAATCCGCGGTTGTTGCTAATTGTTATTAAAAAAATGGTCGAAGGTAAAGCATTGGGTAGTTTCTTTAATTTTTATTTTGATTGTTCAAACCTTATTGTTTGAAACAGAGAAAGGACGAGACTTTAGTAATTTTTTGGCGAATTTTTACCAGACTTTTTAACTTTCCAAACCATCCTTTGTTTTACACGTCTGTATTAGGTAGTTAATGGTGTAGCGTATGACTGACTCATTGTCAGTGCTTTATGCCGTTTAAAGTTAACTGGGTTAACTACAAAAGGGGGGAGAATGATGAAGAAAGAAAAAGAAGGGGGTACCTTTGGAAGACGGGAGGAAATAGTAATATCACCGAGATTCCCTGCGGCATAAAGCTACAGCACTGCAGGCGGTCACTGGTCATTGACCCGCGCGAAATTCCCTAAGACTTGGGGTACCAACTACCAACTACTTCGTAGTTGTTATACTATACGAGATCGTTCACTCGGGAATGTCAGGTTTAGGGGTTTCAACCAGAAATATCACGCACCGTATGCATGCGAAAATACCAAAATACCCTGCATAAATTTGCCTTTTTATCTTTCTTGTACTACAAATTTGATTTTAAAAAAAGCAAGAATCGTGTCTCTCTGAAATTCCACAGATACGTGGAATATATCTCAATATGTAGCATTTTTTTCGTGAAAAACAAAATAGGACTCATGTTTAAAATGACAGGTTTATTATTTACAGGAAATTGAAATTTATTATTGTCTGAATATTTTGTTTTTTATTTTTATTTGTATCAACTAGTGCTTGAGATTTGAAAAAAATTGTTATGTCTTGGAAGAAAGTCTCCCGAGAAGTCTCCTGGGTTTGTCTGGAATTGGTTATTATTATCCCGGAAGCGGAATCGCGAGGGCGGAAGGCTAACTGGTGAAATTAGAATTAGAATTTAGTCTGCCGAGAGCACCGTGTCGTGGATCTCTAAAGATAGCATTTAGAAGACTTTTCGTACAATTCTTGGTCTGCTACTGTACCACAGACCCAGACTGAAGAATAAATTGCATTCTTCGAATACTTGCGAAATATTTGACGAAGGGAGAAAGTAGATTCTCCTTTCGTTTCTTATGTTACTTTCTTATTTGATTTCTGTTATTTTATTCGAGATTTTATTACCTTGGTGTCATTTTTTTGCATTTCTTTCAATTTTTGCATCGAAGATCTTATCGAGAATAGAATCTTGTAGTGAAAAGAATACTCAGCCTAAGTACCTCTCCCATCGAATAAAATTGTCAAAGTATATAAGAGTCATTACTCTGTAAAGATTGCAATCTTAATCCTCTCTTAAAACTTTTTCTAAAATTTATATTTCGTGATATGTTGATTATAAATTGATTATAAATGCCTTCCTTAAATTACATTCTTCTTAATTCCATTAAACTTTCTTCTACTTTACGGATGAAGAAAATAGATTGAAGAAAAAAAAATTAGTAAAGATGAGTTGAAATAATTTTTTCTTTGCTCTACTTAGAGAGCTAGGCATAAGTCATTAGCGGGAATTGTTCGAAGTTCGAAACGATCTACAATGAACTTGCGTAAGATCATCGACACTCTGTAGGAAATTGAACTAGCTTATCCTTCTCTTTGTGTTTTGTGTTTTTCAGTTAAAGTCATAAACAAAGTAGAAGTAGTAGATACAATTATTCCCCCATAAAACTTTTCTTACTTTAACATTTAGTGCTCTTGTTGCGTAACCAAGTATGATTTAGGAGAACAAAAAGACTGAAAAAATGATACAAAGAAAACTAGTTTCACTAGTATCTCAAGTTATAAAACCTAGTATTATGAATTTATTATATTATAAGTTTTTATTCACATAAAATTAATTGATAAGGTTTTAATACTGCTTTTTAAAATTGAAAGTGATCAAAATAAATAAATATAAAAAAATGAAGGTATTAGACGTATTTTTAATTGGTCATTTTGTTTGTAGACGGAGGAGCCATGGCGGACGATCGAAACACCCCCCAGGGTGTTATTACTCAGGCACAAACGGTGAGTACTTTCTTTTCTTTTGTAGCAGCTAAGTACTTCCCTCATATCTTTTTTTTTCTTCTTTGCGTACTTTACGCCTCCCTCTTGCCTTCTCCCCTTGTCTCTGTTTACTTACATCTCCTTTACATATATAAAAGACACAATCACGAGGGACAAAATTAACTAAACAAAAGGGAACACTCACCAAGGGGTACCGATCCCTGGAGCTATTCGCATTCTGAATACGGGAGAGTCTCCTGGTACCGATGTACTTAAAGTTAAATGGAAGAAACAGTCACGAGAAGTGCTTACCTACACGCGAAACTTGACTCGTTTACGTTAAAATGTTTTTATTTTAGAAAATGCTTTTAAAAAGGGTTTTTACACCTTTTTTTCAACTAGCAACTATGATCCCCGCGATTAATTTTGTCATTTTTGCACTCCTTTTGCTAAAAAGATTCAGAGGATTCTCAAGAATTTCAAATCAGACGGTTTTAAAATATTTTAAGGGATTTCAAGTGAAGGGAAAATAATTCAGAATTTTTTAAATATATAAAAACTTAGATTCCTTGTCTAATTTCAGGAATTTTAATAAGTTTCATAACATTTTTTAAAATCCTTATAAAATCCTACACAATCTTGTGAAATTTCGTAAAATCCTTTTAAATTTCTTTAACATTATTCAAAATCTCATTAAATCTGATTAAATATTTCAAAGTAACTGAAAATCTAATGAAATTTCGTAAAATCCCTTAAAATTTTCTAAAATAACTTAAAATTCCACAAAAATACCTTTAACTTCTTTTGAAAATACCTAAAATCACATGAAATCTCGTTTAGTACTTTAAAATTCTTAAAAATCCAATAAAATTTCGTATAATTCCTTAAATCCTTTAAAAGCCCTTAAAATTACTTAATCTCCCATAAAATATCGTACCAACAATACTTGTTCGATAGGTATGATATTTTCGAAAATGGTATAACATCCATTTTTTTAATAGAAGGATCTCAATATAAGATTTAAAGAATTACAATTTTAAATTCCAACTAAATTTTAATCCTTGATTAAATCCTTGATTTGTGTATGCAAAGTATTGATTAACTTAAGTTAATCAAGGATTAAAATTTAATCACAGTTGTTAGAATCGGCCCTAAAAGCCTTAAAAATAAAAAAAAACAACTTTAGTTTAATTTGTCGAAGTGATTTCGGTTTTATTTTATTTTATTTTTTTTTTGCTTTTTGATGACAGAAGTCAGACAGAAAGACCGTTATGTGGTTGGATCCTTAACCACTAGATGTGAGTCGAGGTAGGTCAAACAGATTCGAGTTGCGACGGTTAAATTCACGAAGGTCGTAGGTATACGGGTTAGATTGTTAAAACGTGATAAGCGACGATAAAGATCACTTCCAAGCACAGACTGTCATGTTAACAGAAACTTGAACCGGTACTAGCTACTGTCCAAATCCTTTAAAATACAATACAAGAATTTAATATAAAATCGTGCATTTCAGTGAAACAGTAATCTGTCACTAACAATTGATACAAGTAAAAAAATGGTACTTCAGTGGAAGTTAATTTAATTCGAACAAAATATCCTTGGTTTTAGAAAAAAAACTTTTATTAGGCTCATTTAAATGTATTTGGTCAAAGGGAGAATATTTTTCATTTTTACATATTTACAATTGTCTTATCGTATTTATTTGAATGAACAAATTTGACTTCAATTTGATAAATATTTGACTTATCAAACAAGAAAGAAAAAGTTATCTTTGGCCTTAATAAAAAATTAATCCATCAGGTATAAATATATGTATTCTTCTAAAGTAAAAAATGTATTCGAGATAAAAAATTTAAAAAAAAAATAAACGGGAAGACTACAATTTCGTTCCCTATCATACGTACAAAAGCCGTTCGATCACCTTTAGCCGTGACTTGATTTGTATACTGGGTGGGAAATTTGATCTGATTTGGCCAAATCTCAAAAGCTCAATTCCAATCTTAGATTTGTAAATAATTTTTTAAGTGGCTTTTTCTGGTAAAGAAGTATAAGAAATACTCTGGAATTGTTGAAATATTTTTTAATTCCTTGACATTTTGGGAAATCTTTAAAATGCCTTAAAAATTTTTGAATTTACTTGATTTCTTTAATCCCTTTTGAATTATTTAAATTTTTCTTTGTGCCAAATATAAAAAATTGTATTTTGACAAAAAAATATTGAATAAAATTACAATTGATATATAGGACACCCTATATGTATCATATGATTCCGATACGGTTCGACTTGCGTATAGTAGCGATCGAGGGCTTTCTCCGAAGGCGAGAGGCAAAAGTCTCGATGGAAGCGACTTTGTGGTCCACGGGTACCAACGTAATACGAGTCGTTATAGGCCGGTTTTGGTATCTCGTAGCTCGGTTATTTAGTGTCGATTTTTTAAATGACGGCACTGCGGCCGTAGTAGATTTTTGCCCCGTTCAGTAAATTCTTTTAACTTTCACTCGGCTCGGAACGGACGAGCCCTTTCGTGTCGATATAAGGCCCCCTTCGCATCTGAATCGAGATCTCAATGATAAAGATTGTACGATGTACGTATAGTATACTCGCACGCGATAGAATTACGAGACTCGATTGTTAATTAGTTTACTTTATCTGACTGACTTTCGAAAGGATAATATCTATTGCCTTCCGGGCGAGGTAAACTGCTCTTTTATAAAAATAAGCAATTCAATGCTGAATATGTACCAGAAAGTTCAAATGAACAAAATATTTTTTCTCTATTCTATTTTATTCAAAAATATGGTTCCAATAATATTCTTTTATAAAGAATAATTTTCAGTGTAATTTAAAACTGTTTCTATAGTTTAAAGTACAATCAATACAAAATTCGTTTATTTAAACGTTGAGAACTTTACAGACTGATTGTATGGCGTGTGGTATATATACAATTTGGGTGACTTCGATCATTCTTATTTTTAAAAGTCTGCTTTCTGAGTGTACCAACTCGTACCAGTGACGTCAGCTGATTGTCTCATTGGTACTCTTTTTTTTTCTTTTTGGAATATCCGTAAACTTTAAAATACTTCTTTATTACTGTACTTCTTTATTTTTGTTATTGTACAAACCAGAATGAATTTAGATTTTTCTTTTAATTCGTTGAGTCCTTGATTTTGTGGACCGATATTTAATCCTCTTTATTTCCCGTCTGTTTAAAATATTCTTGGCGAGAAAATGTCGCAGATAAATCATCCCTTTGTTGATAGAGTGTGCTTCTAATAAAAATTGGATTATTCTTCCTTATCTCCTTGGATAGTTGAGATAGATTGAGTACCGGAAGTGGAGATGACTGTAGAGTATATTTTCCTGAGTCCTAAGGTATCCTGCTGCAGCTTTCCTTCCGCAGCAAAAACAAAAGACTTTCTATCCATCATTCTGAATCTAGATCACTAGTTTCGCTTCTTCAATACGACTCGATTCGATCGATATCTTCCTCTCAGGACTCGCACAGTTATTAAATTAATTACAGACCAATCAACGAATTGCTGTGATTCGATTGGCAAACAAGAGTACCTCTCTCCAGTTTCCTCTGATTAAATTTATATAAACTCGTTATTCTTCTAAAACTACCTATATAGTATATATCTCTCCAAGTTTGTATTGAGCCAGAGAAAGCAAGAGTAATTTAAAATTCGTACAATTTATTTTATCATTTTTTTTTTGCATTTTGCTCTGAATTTTTTTTTCAATTTACTAATTGTGTTATTCACGCTGAGTGGCATAATTTAATTTTACGGTAGATGATGAAACTTCTTGCAAATTCAGAAACTAGGCGATTTCAATTAATCCTCGAGTCAATGAGACTCTGAGGTTAAATACCACAAACCACGAGCCCCTTTCAGTAGACTACACGCCACCATCTGCGTATGACGGGTAGCCTTTCTTCAGGCGAGGAGGTGTTAACAATACATCTAAAACTAATCTTCTAAAGTAATCCCAATTTAATTCCAGTTTTATTTTTAATTTATAATTAATTAACCAGGACTGGGAATTTTGTTATTTCATTGAAAAACCCAGGAATTTAAAATTGCCTGATCACTAGACACCTCTGTTAATATTTTTTATGGTTTTTGGATTTAAATTTGATTAAAATGAAATGAGTAGAATTTGGGATTTTAAAGTTATGGTGTTAGGATGAAAGTAGAAACTAGAAGCTAGATACATACTTATTAAATTACAATAAATCATTTTGTGGGTGTGTCGATCAGTTTGGATAGTAAAGGCATGTTCATCGTCACACACGATATGATATATTAGCTAAAAAAATCTAGTTACGGGCTGCTGCCCCAGCAAATAAATCGACGTGACGCAGGTGTCGTGTCGAACAGCATGTGCACTGGTAATTCCTTATAGACAGCTGTTCCGTATTCGCTTTCTCGGCCCTATAGCCATGAAAACAATGCAATGACTAGCTCGGCAGAATTTATCATTCTTGCGTAAATTCCAACACCATGCTGACAGCTTCGTGACTCTAATAGCCTCGAAATAATAACAAAATCAGATAATGCATTAAAGTATTAAGAATTGGCAGTGAGATTTAAAATTTATCAAACCACAATATATTCCTGGCGATTGATTTTTTTTTCTGGTTATAATAAAAACCACCTTTTGCTTTGAACTTTTAAACAATTATCCATTTTGACAAATACATGTATAGAAAGCCCCGAAGCAATATACATATATGAACCTGACTATAAAACGAGATACTCTTGGCAAGTACAAACACATTATGCTATTTTGGAAAACAAATAAACGAGCAAAGTCAAAGTATTGCAAGCAGAACACTTTCTTCTCATTGAGATTTGTTTATTTTTTCCTGAGAATATTCGATTTTGATCCGAAGGCAATTTTTCTTCTTCTATTTTTGTTGAATTTTTTCTATTTTGCAAGGCATTAAATAAAATTTGTCTGATTCTCGGGGCGTACTGTGCAGTTTTATTTTTACAGTTTTTATTTGATGCTAGCCCGGAAATTCTGGCATGATTCTGAATTAATGTTTTACGGTCTTTTAGGTCCTTAAATTTTATTGGGGTGAAGAGAAGAAAAGACTTCCTCGCTTTTCTTTCTTCACGAGTTAGAAAATCTCCCCAAGTTTGAAAACTCGAACCCGCCTCTTTTCGATTATTATATATATAGTATATATGCCGACGCTGGTAGCAACGGTTATTTTTATTCGTTTATTTTCTAAACGCTCTGGTAAGCGTTTATCGTTCATTCGCGCACCGAACCTGAGTTTATTGAAAATTGAAATTCTTTATACTCCCGGCTCCCCTCGTCCGACTCTTTGACGAATGGTGGATGAAAATTATTTTTAGGCCAATCAGAGGCGACGAGTGGCGCCGCAACTAGTTGCAAGGTAAACATATTTGTCGCGGGAGGTTCGATGACTCCCGGATTATGCCACAAAATTCTGGTATAAACGTGACCCGACCGTGACATAGATTCGTCTCGTCCGAATTCCTAGTGATTCATTTTCACTAGGAAATTCAAGCACGTCTGCCTCTTACGTAAAAACCGTGTTTTTTGATCCAGTGATGAAATTAGACAAGAGGATTCTTTCCAAGAGTTTTTCACGATTTAATTCACTGTAAATCAGAAACTTAGTAATATCCAGAAGATATAATGACAAACGAAATTTATTTAGAAGAAACTGTTCAAATTGCATTGATAAGCATCGGGGTCTATAAAAAGAATGACTTTTACTTGGATTACATTCGGACATAAAATTCCCTTAGAGGGAAAGTGGAATTATTTATGTTTCTAGACAAAAGCTCTGTACGAGGGATAAGTTTGTGAATCTCTTCAATGACAAAATATCTGTACTAGAATTTCTATAGGAGGGTGAATGCAATACCATCACTGACTCGCATCTCGCATTTGATCCCCTCGCTCGTCCCGAGTGTACTTAGATATATATATATGTATACATCTGTATTGTGTCTTATGTATAGAAATAGCTGGAATAGGTATACAGAATTAGTATAGGTGTTATACATATAATAGAGTAGTGGTAGGAGTATTCTTGGATATATGTAATGTATATTCTCTATAAAGTCTATAGCTTCCAGCAAGTATAGCCCTTCGTCGTTTGTCCTTTATCCAGCCACCCTCGTTCTCTTTAGGAGGGGTGATTCAGTCTTACGAACGACGTGGTGATTCCGTGGTCGACTATGACTCACCCGACATCGAGGAGGGTCGCGAGTATGATCTTGTTTTTCTAGCACCCTCCGCAGACGACGCAACCCACGCAAGTACGATTCCGCACGTGGTACTTTAAGTGTCTAAGGGGCTGTTTTAAAAAATCCCAATGAAGGGATGGAAAACATATTCGCAATTGCAATTAAGAAAATTGGATTTTTAACGCTATAGGATCATTCAGATAAAACTTTTCTCTAAAAACTTTCTTTAAATTAAAGAAATTGTAGTACTGAAATATTTTATTCAAATATTATGACTGAACAGTTCTGAACGTTCAAATGAACGAATTGTTGATTTTATATCAAGAAATATTGATTGTATTTTAAATTATAATCAAACATTAATACTTTTAATTAACGTTAATGTTTTATGGAAGAATATGGAGGACATTATAAAGTGTCTTCCATATTCTTCCATAAAAGAAAATAAAAAATAAATAAAATACAGTCAATACAAAAATTCGTTCATTTGAACGTTCAAAACTTGAATCACATAAAATATTGTAGTCAAAGAAATATTTCTTTGATTGGAACAAATTCTTTTTAAATGAAACAATCAGTTTTCAAAATTAATTGGTTCCAATTAAAATAATTGAAAATAATTTTGTTTGAATCAAATAAACTTTGTTTGAACTCAGTTTTTATTTTCAGGATGGCCACGTGTCAGACATGCATTAAAGTCAAGAAAATAGAAAATTTATTGATATATAAATAATAATAAAGTAAGATTAGTTGTCGGGTGTATTTGTCTTGGAATGTTTTTTTGTTAGTGACTTTTTATTAGTAATTATGTCAGTTTGACATTGTTTGCTAACAGTGTTTTTTGTTTAGTATTACATATATTGATTGTCTAGTTTATTTAACAAAATGTAGATCTTCAAGGATTTCGAAGGACTTTAAAGAATTTCCTGATATTTTGTTAGATTTGAAGGATTTATAGAAATTTATAGACTTTTACTAATCTTATTATCAAGGAATTTAAAAGTTTTTCGTTGAATTTTAAGGGATTTCACTATAGCTAGCCCCTGATCAATTCCACAAAATTTTTGTCTGCACAGAGAGCAGCTAAAAGAAGCATAGATGAAAAAGCGCCTGTTCAGCAAATGTAAGACAAAGCGTTCCATTTGCAATCGTTTAGGGAGGTAGCAAAGGACGAATGGCACTCCACTCTTTGCGTGGGTGTAGGTGTAGCTAAAGAGAGCAAGATTCACAAAGCTGTGCTCGTAACTTCGCTTTGAGACGTCCGTCTATGTTTAGGCGACTTTGCGTCCTCGACGTAATGACGTTGGGCCAGAGCTTGAAACGCATCGTTTGATAGCTTTACTCCCCACTTCTTAATGTTTAGTCCCCCTATTTCCCCTCTTAACCCCTTAGCTTTCCCCCAGGGCTTTAAAGTCAGTTCATCTCGTGAAAATCGTTATATCAGAGACAGGAAGTAGCACCGAGAAACTCATCTTGCGCTCACCTTGGATTAACCAAATATTACTGTGTCTATTAGACGAAAAATTAGATAATTCCCTTGGCAGAACTAGTCAGTTGCGTGGGTGTATGTTAACGTCTCCTTTTTTTCAGTCTGGAAACATTTCTATGATTATGTAGATTTGAAATAGAGAAGATTATTATATTATATACATATATTGTAGAATAAAAAATATTTTATTCTAAAAAATGTTGTTTTCTCAAACCTAGAATGTTTTGTTTGTTGGAGGGATTTTTATTGATTGATGGCATTCTTCCTTTTCTGGATTTATGTTCGCTTTAGGGAATAGTATAATAGGGGTGACACAATTGATAGCTATAATATGCATATTTATGGCGACAGTGCTTATGCCATGCAATGAAACTAAGAAATATATTTTTGTTATCCAAAATATATATACTTCTTACTATTAGATCACGGTTCATAAAATTTTATCTATTTAAGTTATTAAAATAAAGTCGAGGTTTTAATTATATGTTTTATATATCAGGTAGTAAATGATAAATCTTTTGAAAATGATAGTGATAGGCTCCGATGGAAAGATAATTTGCGCGATAATTATTTCAAAAGAGTAAAGTTTCCAGGAAGAAATGATAGATACATGGTGCGATATAGTGAAAATGCATTCAATCGATTCACGGTTTGTCGATAGTGCGTGACGGAGTTAATACTATGTTAATAGTCGCTTGCAGCTAATATTAAGAAGCCGATTTTATGATACTTCCTAACACTCATTCTTAAATCAATCCTTAATTGAAGAGGTCAGTCCGTGACCTCTTATACTAGCCGATTTCTTGTTCTGCAGCAACGACAAAAAACAAGCCTTACTTTTACGGATGTTTTAAATTAAAAAACTTTTGTGAAAGTAGAGAGTAACATCTAACAAAAAGATAGAATTGTTTTTTAAATGCTTTTCTTAAATTGAGCATAAATTGTCTCAAATTGTGCAAATTGTGATGGCTTTATAATAACTATATACTCATAAGTTTGCGTACTTTAGTTGTAATTTTTTTTTACAAAGAAAGAGATCAGTTTGAGTACTTTATCTCGGGTAACCGGAAATAGCTGAACACTTTTGTGTCCACCTGTGCACTAAGTAATTCAATTGTTTTGCGTTACATATGCGCACGTGCCGGAACGCAATCTTTGTAGATTTGCTAGTATAACAGTACATTGGTACTAACTCAGCTTGTTGATAACTTAAGATCTAAAAATGTATGCATAGTATACATACATTCACATTGTTAAGAATTCATAAAAAAATTGAAAACATATTTTAAAAACGCAGTACTTATTTTTCTCGATTTGTAATAATTTCTTGCAAAAAAAGGATTAGAGTTTTTCAGCGTCTGACCAGGGGTTCGATCCTTATTCCGAGTAAATTTTTTCTGATGTTTTTTGATATAAACGATATTCGTGTTTCGTGCATTAATAAATGATGGATTTTTATAGAAAAGGACTGACGGAAGATAAATGTGGAATTCTTTGAAATTAAAAAAGTGTTATGAATAAGGGAATTGAGTTGGTGTTGACGATGTTGGAAAGGTAGTTCTTGAACCGAGTAGGACTGAGTTCGTCATTTCGTACGCAGACTGTAATAATTATTCCGCTCTGTTCCGCTCTGCGCTTCGACCTACTTATGTTCGGCACGCGATCCTCCACCTCCAACGTCTTCCAACCACCACCTCCTGACCCTGCCCCTGCCGCATCCCGATTTAGAGCCGTCGTCTAGAGCCACCCGGAGGCTCGCATATCAGCCAGACAAAACCCAGGTACGCGAATATTTCGCGAAATCCATCCCTTTTCGTTTAAATCTGGAAACCGGGGCAAAATTTAATTTTTTTCATTAAACTATTCAAATTCACGATTTTTCTCGTCAGGAATTCGACGAAATATTGATTGTTGCGAATGTAAAGTTGGCGAAACTAAATTTACTTTTATGGTAATTACCACATGCCCTTAACTGTTGCTGTTTCCAGAAAAAAGTTTTTTTTCCTGAAATCAATTGTTCCAGTTCGATAATTTCCCCCTGCAAGGAAAATTTTTATGTTCTAGCTTTGATTTATATTTGATAACATTTATAACATATTTTATAAAATTTGTTTTTATAAAACATTTTTTTTTATGTTATTTCTTTTTAAATATCAAGTTCTGCGCAACAATCTCATTTTCGTTCTAAGAACCTGTCATGCGAATCAACAATAATGAAGAACTTTATAGTCCAATTCTCTTTATGGTTCCTGGCTAATTTTTTCTTACTCACGAAAAGCTACCTTTTACGATTTTCTCTCCAGAAGTTGTGGTGAGATCGTAAAGTTTAGTTTAAACGATGCTTAATGAGCATTCATCGTCTTCCTCGCTCTCCTAATTATACCTCATTATTATCCCGACATTTCACACTTCTGTTCACACGTGTGATGTCCAGCTTCATTTATAATTATATATCAGTTTATGTTTTACCTCCTAATAAAATATAATGTTTTATATAAAATTGGAAATTAGTCGTATATGTCTCTTTACGATGAGAATTCATTTAATTTGGTAAAGTTTAAATGGAATATCAATGATAAACTCCTTTTTTCTCTGCGAATAATAAAACTTTCTCAACTATAGTTTTTTCCTCTCCTGAATAAACCTTGTACCTAATACAAGGTGCGTACATATGATGACCGGTTTACAATTAGCTTTCGCAGAGAACTTTCGCTTGTAAATGAACGTCCTCCCCAATTGGATGTAATTAATAGTCATACAATTATAGAAATTAACTTAAAATTGCAAACTCTTGAATTATGACATTATTGACATTCATACATACACTCGATTTATCGCATAAAGTAGGTAGCTAGAAAATAGGACATTTCATTAATGACTAGACTTTAGATGACAAAATAAGAGAAAAACATGGTTTTGTGTTTGATTGCTAATTACATAAATCAATCATTGGACGCTAATGTAAAATAATCACTAATTTTATCTGTAGACAAATACACTATCAATATTTCATGAATCATTCAATAAATTTCATGCCATTATAATTAATTCAATTAAAAAACGAAATGAGTAAATAACTTTCAATTTAAAATATATTCAATTTTTAAAAAATATTTTTCAACGATATCTGTATAATTATGTCTGATCTCTATCCGCGATATAACGTGCCATTATTATAAATTCACTTTGGGTCGAAAATACTCTAAGCAAATGTTCAAAACAGGAAAACACTCATTAATATCTCATTAGGCATAACTGAATATCTTATACTAGTGCTTAAGTAAGAAATGAAGTAAATTATAAAAAAAAATTGGAATATGTACTTTTTATAGTTAAATTTTATTATTTTAAGCTTTTAAGTGTATCAAAATAAAAGCATACAATGAGAATAAATTAAAAGCAGACTGCAAATGAAATTGCGTGTAAAAGTGTGACGGTAAAAATTTCTGCGCGTAGGCTTTGGAGTGCGGACATTGTTTTTTAATGAGTACAATGACATTCGGGGACATTAAGGTCCCAAAGCCGCGCCTTTGACCCAGTGAACCATCTTCCGTCTGAGTTTGAGTCACGTGATTGAAACACGTGGTGGTGCCAATCCCCCTTTCGAAAAGTCAGGAAAAAATAGGTCGAGGGGTTAACTTTTATCGACCTCGTTAAAATCACGAATGGCCCTTGTTATGCATTTCTCCTGATTCTCTCTGATACTCCTGTTAATTAACACCCGAATCGAACAAGAATAAATTTGTAAGAGCTTTCGATGACTAGCAAGCGCGTTGAACAAACAAGTAAAACAAAAGAGGCGAAAATTTCACTCGGAAGGACAAGCAAACATACTGAAGATTTATTCGATCGAGTCGTATAAAATATCCAATTAAATATTTTTTATTTCCAAAATTAACAATTTGAAATTATAATTTTTCTCTAAGTTTTATTGACAGTGATTTAAAAGTAGATAATTCTACTTCTGTATTTAAATATCTAACACCTGCGTATTGCTTTCAGATATTTTTTAATAATAGTGTTTATTGTTTATGTACAAATTTACTATATAAATTGTTATCGTAGTACATTGACAAATTGACGTGTAAGTTAGATTTTACAAGATTAAATAGTAAAATGATCTTGTTTGAAAGCTAGATCAATCGATCCTCAGGGACGGTCAGCATCCAGCCCCCCCCCCCCCTCCCCACAACCAAAGCCCCTGGCCAAGCAAGGTGATTTAACGCATGGATAGCTTTGGGTTATCCGATCAACTCTCTGAGATTGGTTGTTATCTATTTGGATTATTACGTTCGAAATTCGAATAATTCAAGTGCATTATAATTCAGATATAGAAAAGAACAATAAAATTCATAGGTTTTTTGTCCATGACAAATAATTTCAAATAACTCTTCATTTTTATTTATCTTTTCTGGATTCTATTTTATTTTTATCAAAAAAGAAGGTAAAAATATGTTATTTACTCTGAACAAAGGAATTGTGGAAATTTTTGATACCTACTTTTTAATAGTTTGTCATTTGTTAATTAGTTAATTGGTAACTTATCTTAATGGCCTTTTTCTAATGAATTTTTTTTTATTTGTTACAGGTAAGCATCTATTATGGATACTCTAAATTCATAATATTTTTCCTGAATTTCGACATTACGACAAGAGATTAAATCAAGTGAGTTTTCTGCATAAATATCTCGATTTTGACTATTTTTATTTTTAAAACTGATTTCAATTTTGACTCTAAAAATAGATTGTCAATATCGACCCTCTTTCTTTCGACTGTGTGTTTCAAATTTATCTTTCAGATCTTGAGATCTCAGATATAATTCGTATTTCTTGAATGAAATTTCAATTTCAATTAATCTAAAAAAGTGTCTGGAATCTAAAATTAAACTAAAAAATTGAATACTGGATAATACGGGAAAAACTATACGGAAATATTCTAGGTAACAATATTTTCATTGAAATTCTCGAGAATTTGAGAACTCGACTTGAGTTAGTGTTGCAACACTCTTAAGGTCACGATTAATAGACCACTTACAACATTTTCAATTTCCGATCGAGTAAAAAAAAGTAAATCAAAATTGCCATTTGTTCTCATATGGTTTGCTTCCTGCGGACGTATAATGTGACGAAAATTGACGAGATCGAGCCGGATGGCATGAGGAACACCTCCGGTAATGCGTACTCTCGATGGAAGGGAGACGCGGAGGGTGACGACTCGCTCGGTCACGACGTTATCCAGCAGTATTGCGCCTACCGCCTACCGGGCCAGGCTAGGTCGGCCGAAACCTCTCTCAATGGATTTTCACTAAAATTTAATTTCCAATTTTCACCCTAAATTCTAAAATATATCATACGTAAGATATTAAGTGACGACCAGTGATCTGGCGATAAAGAAATTATAAATTATTCGCGATTCAGTTGATTAAACACGAAAAAAATTAAGGAAGAGTTCGCACTTTTAATATAAGCTGTGAATGAATATTCGTGTTTCGTGCGCGCAGAAATAATCTAAATAGTAAAAGCCAGTGATGGAAAGACCGATTCTAAGATCAGTGAATTAGTGTGCTCGAAAGGTATTAAGCTTCTTCAATTGGAATTTCTTGTCGTTTCGTTAACTACACATTGCGAGGCCTACGCTCAGACAAAAGTACTGCCAGTGCTTCTTTATTAATCTACTTGTAAATTACTCAATGGAAGATGTTGAAAAGCAAATTATTTTCCTGTTTTTAACTCTTTTGAACGTGTTCAGAGGAATTTTAATTGTCATTCGTGAAATTAATGTGATATCAACTGCTTATTTTTTTTTGTTTAACAATTCAGGAGGATAATAAAAAATAAGAATTCTTGAGAATAAGCTACTTGTAGGTTTAATTGTCAAGTTTCATTTCATATTTTTTTTATAAATTAATTTTTTGTTTTTTAAAAAAAGAATTTTTTATTAGCAGCTTGAAGTTTTAATTATTTTGCATTAAGCAGAACAATTTTTATGTGTTATCACATTTTTGTTGAAGAGAAGACTGATTCGCGTGAAATTAATGATTATTGGTGACCACTAAAAATGCTGGATTTAGCAATTATGTTATCAATACGACCTTCTGCTCATTGTCAGTCTATCTGTACTTTTTACAATTGTTTATTGCTTTGAGTCTCAAAATAGATGTATGGATAGTGTTACTCATCTTCATTGAGCGAGATCATAAAAAATATTTTTCATCCTAAATTCTATTTAGATTACAGATAGAATATTCATTGGGAAATTTGTTTATCTAATTTATTATTTTTCAAGATAAAGTCGTAGAATTATTTACAATAATTCCAAGTGGTTTAGTTTTTGAAATGTATTATGCTTTAGAGGAAATATGCACATATTTAAAAACAGTGTCAAGTAAAGTAGAAAATGAATGAAAAAGTGTCTAGTAAATACTAGAGGGAAAAATGTATGAAAATATTTACAAGAATATTTGCATCGTTAATTTTCCAAATTATACTTGGAAATTTGATGCAGTTTTGTTTTGTTTTCATTGAAAACTTTGAAACTGAATCTTGGAAGTTGATTGTATTTCATTTATCTTGCTAAATTATTTTTAATTTCTGAAGAATTTGGAACTATTCCAGATTTATAAAACTAAATTTAAAGTGTTTTTTTATAAATTTCTTGAGTGACTGAACATAAGAGAGCGGAATTCTTCTTTTTAGAATTTTGTGTTGCTCCTGGAAACTGGAAATTAATATTAAAGAAAATTGTCAATAAATTGTATCAAGGCTGTAATCAAGCCTTGTCAACTTTGTTAATTATCACATATTTGATTAATTCAGAACCTTAGCACGCAACAGATTAAATATTTCATATAACTTAAAATTGTATAAATAAATTATTTTTAAATATTAGTAAGTGCTTAATTAGAATGAGATAATTTGTTAAATAAAAATTTAATGTTAGAAGAACATCAATTTCCGGAAACTATGTATTCTTCTCTAAAAGCTAGAAAGTCTTATTAAAAAAGAATATATATATCTATTTTTATTTCAGAATTAATGGCATGTTTACAGTTTTTATTATTAATGGAGCA
Source organism: Synergus japonicus (assembly GCA_900474275.1). Taxonomy (NCBI): domain Eukaryota; kingdom Metazoa; phylum Arthropoda; class Insecta; order Hymenoptera; family Cynipidae; genus Synergus; species Synergus japonicus. The sequence goes on from UCOH01010884.1 coordinate 71,661, forward strand.
TATTTATTTTCATATGTTGCAAAACTATTTTAAAAACTTGTCGTCAGGAATATCCCAAATCTTAAATTAATATATCTCAAAATTAGAAATTCTAAATTTAAAATTATAAATTTTCTAAAATACCTAAAACTTAGAAATTCTGAAAATTGTCGCTATTTACATATTCTACCAATTATAAATAAATTACTATTTAATTGACAACATAAAAGATAAAACAGATAACTGAAGTTTGGCTTTTTAGTTAGTTGCATAATTTCTCACTTATTAATATTTATCCGTGATTCTTAATCTACGATTGAAACACAAAATTAAAATAAAAACATTAACCCAGTAAATTTTTTCTTTGCAATGATATATGTTAGACATGTTAGATTCTCCTATCTTGCGTTGTACTGCCATTCTTTACATTCTCAATTAGTCAATAGCGCACTTAAAGAATTATTTATTTGCAACAATTAACCTTTTGCTTAGAGTTATATTTTTACTCAGTGGCGCTCAGTGTTGATTTCGTATCAGAATTCCTTGGAGGCATCATATGAATAATTTCTCTGCCTTAGGAACCGCGGCCTTTTAACTCGCAATCGTGTATGACGCGAATCGCTGATAAGCAGTTGTATGAAACAGTAGCTGGTGCTTCATTCTGATTCTCTGTGTGAGTTACAAAGTTTCTCTTGTGTTAGTGTCGATGACAGTGGAGGTGATTATATGTTATATGCAGAGTGCAGACGATATAGTTGTGTTGTGAACCGGTGACGAGTACATTACCACGTTCACGAGGATTATTTCGCGACTCAAGTGGCGGTACCGGATTTTCGAGTAGTCCATGCTCAATTAATTCTCAGGTGAGTTACAACTACCGGCTGATAAAGGCGAATTATCAGCGAATGCGCGGTGCGTCCCAATCAACGGATTTTCGCATTTCCCGATAAAAGAATACAACACGTATTTTAATCTATATAGAATCTGATTATACCCTTCCGACAGAACAAATCTAATTGGATAATTTACGTAAAGGGCGTCAGGGCGTGTCACGTAACACTGTTAAATCTTTGACTTCACTTTATTGGATTCAAAAATCCGATGAAATCTTCTAATTTGAGATATTATAGGATAGTTTTTCTTATTATTGTTTACAATTGATATTAATGACTAAACTGGGATTTGTTTTCAATCAGTTTACCATGTTCCTGGTTTTGCATTGAGATTAGCATGACATTGTGATTTATTACGCACACATTGACCCTTAAGACTTTACGTTGGCGTACTCTTTTTTTGCTGTTGAAACAAATTATTGTTCTTCCTGGTCGCTGGATGCACTTATCTCACCGGTACCAAGTGCATTGCATGGATATGGTGAAATAGAACTCATTACACGAGGATTCACGCAGAGAAGTGCAAAGTACGAATAAAAACCAATATAACGGTCTCAGAAACCATTCACGATGATCCCGGTCTTTCTGTTCTCTCAGTTTCCGGCCCGAGCACTGCAATCAAGTATACTGTCTGCTCAATTTGATTACGCAAGAAAAGACGTTGTTTGCTCGCACTTATTGTGAAATAAAACCCCTTAAAATTGGCTAATTTCAAATAAAAAACCGCAATCAAATGATAAGAAAACGTGATACAACACAAATTTGTAATAAAGAGGAGAGAAGAGATTTGGATAATACACACAAGTTGTTTACAGAAATTATTGCCCCATCACTTTGCTGTTGGGAAAGTTTTAATTAATAAATTTATTGTCAATGAAATTTTTGTTTAGTTTTATGAAAAATATATCTTTTGTTAGTATATTTCTATATTTCGCCGGATCAAAAATGTCAAACTCATATTTTTTTGCAAAATAGGACATTATCCTATTCTAAATAAACGAAGATTTTTTTTTAAATCGTCCGAGGAGACATCTGAATATTCAGTTCAATGACTTTATGAAATCGAGCACAGTTTTTGTATTATTTGTTTCCTTCATTAGACATCTTTACTTCAGGGATGTTTTTTTTTGTCTTTTGACTTGAGATTAAAATGAAATGTAGAGAAATGCAGACTAAATCAACTGGAACGAGACTAATTCAGACGTGACATAAACTCGTCACTACCGTTTCTCATTGTCGGTAATTTGCACCATGATGAAAGCAAATAGATAAATGACATCGAGATCAAGATCGGGCCGGATTCCGCAAATACATGGGGGTAGAATAAGAAAAACAGTGAAATAGAGCAAGGCTCAATATCTCAGTTCCCATCACTCTGGAATTTATTTACTCTGATTGAATCTCGTTCGAATTATCGCAGCTTATTCATTGATTCAACAACTATATGTTTACTAAACTAATGGAAATGTTTAGACTTTTAATAACAACTGAGGAAAAAGTTATAAGTAGTAGAAAGTTTTATCCGAATTGAATTCAATTTTGCACGTAATTGAATGATAAGAATTTATATTCTGTCATTTCTCTTTTATATATTATTTTGATATCGAACACTTTTCAATATGAGAGTCTGGAACGACGCAACAAAGTTTCATTTCATTTCGATGATGAAGCTCTTCTTGAACAATGGCGAATCGAGAGTACTTTGCTGGAAATCTATAATCCAATTGAATCGAGGAGAAACCAAATTGTTGGATAATTCGTTATGGAATCATTGTCATTGGTAGGAAATGTCTAACAGGTATCGTTTCGCTATAAATTTCCGCTTCAAGACACTTGTCAGTTGCATCCACTTTTTCTGACCTCTTAATACTCCTCTTCCTTCCTTTCACTTTCGAATTTTAATTAAACCAGAATGAAACAAGAATAAATTGAAAATTCAGTTTCTAATCTGTGCTTCTTATCTTCTTACATATTTCGTCTAATTTTCCAGCTTGTCATCAATGCACAATTTTCCCACGAGATATAATATACAGGGTCTGAATTTTATTGAATAATTCTATTCATACATCATTCAAGAAATGTTTTAAAGGCGTTTTCAGAATTGGCGAAGATTATCGCATGATCAGCAATCGTAATCTTTCTTGACAGCCGCTAAAAGTCGAGCATTAAATCCCAGATGTGAGAATGGGCCATAAAATGCTTTTAGCAATTTATAACACCTGTTTATTCTTGAGCCGACGACAGTCGACAGTAGACATTGTGTTTCTGCTGATTTCTTCTTGCCGTTGCATCAATTTGCTGCACTTCGAAGTTCGAATGACCATTCCACTTCAGCAAGACCATTGTACTCGTCTCCGTTTCGTTTATTTCGTATCAATTCATTGTATTGCACGTACGTCATGCTCAGCGACGCATGAATAAAGCACGTGTCGACCCATTATTAACTCGTCTCGCATAAAGGACGCTCCGCTATACGAATACCTACACGCTTTCATTTTTGATGTCATCAGGAGGTAGATGGTAGGTGGCAGGAAGAAATAGGGAGGTTGGAAACGATGGGAAGCTACTGCCCAATCCACGTTACGCTAAAGACATAATTCATGTAATTTACGTCTTCACTACGGATGCCAGCCTCAATTTATAAATCCTCCTTCAACACACGCGGTTTATTAATTTATTCTTATAGAGGATTCTTTCGCTTTCTGAGTCATCAAAATGATTTTCAGAGACGAGTTCATATATTTTTCCTACTTTAGAGGAGTCATGTTTGGAATAAACATAAATGATTGGAAAAGTTCGTCAAATGAACGAATTTTTTTAATTATTGTAGGTATTTTAAATTAGAAACAGTTTTCAGAAAAGAATTCTCAAACATTTCTCGAAATTTTCGTTGATATTCCAAGAACTCTGAGAGTAAAGGAAAATTTTGAGAACTGTTTTTTAGAATTCTTCTCTGAAAAGTATTTCAGATTTTAAAAAACGTTAATGAAATATTCTGAAAACTTTGTCCTATCCAAAAGTCGATGACAGGCAATTGTCTATTGTTATTTTTAGATATATTTCTGCATGAAATAGAATTTTAAATTGAAATTTTGTCGATCAAACTAAGACTTGAAAAGCATCCACAAAATTTATATGTGGAATAAAAACTTGTCAAATTTGTGATTTTATATTTCCATCCAAAAGGTCAGCAAGGTAGAAAATAAAATAGTTCATTCGCTAAGAGCTAAGAAGTGGAGCGTGAAATTCAAAGTGTCGGTCTTGGTGATAATTATAGGAACTTTGAGTTTTAAAAAGCCGGATGACATTGAACCAGTCAGGAAAATGGGAATGTGGAGTAGGTTAAAAAATATTCAAAATTAAACCTAAAATTCGAATAATAATAATAGAATAATAATAATAATAATAATAATAATAATAATAATAGTCAATCATTCGTGATTTAAATCACGTTTCCGCATAATTTATTTCTATTTTTCTCCTCTATTTTCATTAAACCATCGCTATATTACTTTATCGATTGGTGCAAGCTATTTGGATTCAGTATCTGGGGAATCGTGTCAAAATCACATTGGTGAAAATAAAATGAAATCAGAAAACTAGAACGGCGTAAATTTGAAAATTTAAATGATGGAGGAACTTTTTTGGATTCTTGTCAAATAACTACTAAATTTAAATGCTTTTAAAATCCTCGAACTTTTTGACTTTTAACTAGACAAACTTTGAGAGACTTTTTTTTATCGCAGTTAAATTTAGAACCTTTTAATTTTTTTTCTATTGCTTATGAAATGATTATTATTGTTTTGTGTTTATATTCTTGTGTTATTGCAAAGAGTGTTAGGGACCTCTGGGGACCTAATACCTGATTATGAGAGCGGAAATAGGACAATCGTGTTCTCCTATGACATTTTACCGACGTTCGAAGGCATTTTAAAAGAACCTATAGTATATACAAATACATGTATCGCAAAGCGATTACGTCACAGCAGCGACAGCATTTATATATCTATGACGACGTCAGAATCAAGTGGAAAGCCTCTAGGGTCATGACGCTCACTTCTTCTCGATTAAATCTACGCTACCCATAGTCATAGTTTAAGATGAGGAGCTGGATTACGATGAAGATACGAAATCAGACGTGAAATCCGATATCCTCGAGCTATAGGAAAAACGTTCCCAAGGCACAGACTTACATTAGAAGAGTCTTAAATGTCTCTGTCATCCATAAGTGATTTAAGAATCGACCTTACGAGACTTGGGGGCACTGAGATGTAATAAGAAAATGTAATGTCTGCATTATCCGAGTTTGTTGTACTGTAATCGCGTTACTACAAGATTTCAATTAGAAAATTCACTTATTTTCACGTGGTGAGCCTTTGATCAAAAACGACGCGAGTTATAACTAATTAGAAATCAAATATTCAGTCACTGATTCCTTTAGCTGTAATTAAATTCATTTTCAGTAATCACCACAGAAATTTAATACCATTTTTTATTTTCTGTTACAGGTGAGTCTAAATCGAACGCCAATATTTAATTTCGATTCGCATCCTCATGTAAGTAAATTGAAAAACTTTAATTTGAAAGCAATCTGAATTCGATATTCGAATTTGAGTCTAAATGCCAAGTTTTTAAAAATGTAATCATCAGTTTTAATTTGAAATGAAGTCGGTCTTAATTTTAAATGAAGTCAGTCTTAATTTTGAGTGACACAAATATCAAGGAAATATAACAAAAAGTCAATTTGTGTAGTGATTTGTACACCTTTGTATATGTATAAAGTGTTTGCGTAATTACCAAAGAGTGTGAGTAAAAAAAGTGTTACGCACGTGACTTGCAATGACCGATACCGTTATAATGATATTTGTGATCCATCTACCGGATCAAAATTCGTAGTGAGTTCTCGCACAAGTAAATAATATGTGAGTAATATAAGTACTTGTAAGTAACTCTAAATAATATGCACAGAAACACCTGGCAAATCACAAAAACCGGTACCCATTTCACGAATGAGCTAGCAACTTTATATTTCTTTACACGAGAAAGTTCATTAATCATTTTGGCGAACTTTGATCCTTCGAAATAACTTCCCAGAGGGCATGGATTGGTAATTATTGAATTACTTCAACTTTCCCGTATCGAAAAAAAAATTGGAAAATATCCTTGATTCTTAGTAGAGAGAAATTTGTTATCTACTATAATCCAATTTTTTAATTTAAAATCATTTAAATGGGGTTTGTTTCTTCAAACATAAAATGAGTTCCTGCCTCGGCTTCTGTTTTATTGGTTTGAAATCTTGTCCTGGCGTTTCGTCAATCATGATTACCTTTTTTATGTAAAATTAAATTTATAGAGTGACCGTATTTTATGGAACAGGAATAAAGTGATTTCTAAAATCTATTATTGGTTTCGAGACGGCGAATGCGGAACTAATTCGATAAGGCGGAAAACCGCAAGTATAGCAGACTGACGTTTGTGGTCCAATTTGTTCCGTCTTTCAACTGCAAACTATCTGGATAAATTATTAGATAAATAATCAGATTTATTTTATTATTATCAATTGCATATCATGTAACGTATACTTAATAGTATTTCTTATCGATTTTAAACTTGAAGCACTTCAAGATAAATTTTAATTGGAGATGTTAGTTGAAGAACTTCCGAAATTCAAGCATGAATATTTATATAACATCTATAAATGAATTTATGTATGTATAAATAAATTTCTAATTCGGAAGTCGAAATTTTATTTGAGTTGAAATTATATTAGCCTAATGAAAACATTTTTTTAACTTTAATGATCCGAGGAGAAACTTTTTCGGATTCGTTTAATACTAAAAATACAAATCAGATTATTTTTCGGAAGGAATATGTGATAAATTGGCCAAGATTCGTGTTTTAATGACGTATTTCCGACTAAATCGCCACTTTGAAGAAACCGGGCACGTTTCTCGTAAACCCACGTTGCGTCTAAGAAGATGTTATCTCTTCCCTCGCTAAATTTAACCGCGCTTGATCGTCTCGTAATTCGTTTCCTCGTCCTTCTTTTTAAAAGAAATCCCGATACCATAGAATCGACTCAAACTCCATCGATTCAAAAATACCAACTCCCAGACTTGCAAGCTGGTATCCTGAGTCCAGATCACTGGATGTGAAAAATTCAGTCTTTGATCGTTCAAAGTCTTATGAAATTCCCTATATTTTTCAACAGACTACCCTTTGTTTCATAATTTTCATGGTGGCTCAAAGAAATTTGTATTTGCTCGCAGTCTCGATTGATAGATTTTAAAGTTTTAGTCGACACTAAAGGGTGGAAAATAGTTTTTGAGACAATTGAAGTTTTCTGAATTTTTTTCTCTAAGGGTTTCTAAAAAAGAGGCTTAAAAGTCTTGAATTTGGCTCTTGAGCCAAGACGAATCTTCCCGAAGACATTTCACGTCCGAAGACTTCTTTTTGAGTAAATAGTTTTTTTGTCTCAAGGGTAGGCGCACTTTTATCCTTTTATTGGAAACTTTAGCTCATTCAGCCGTTATTCGGATCCAATCGAAAGGAATCGGGACGTACGTGCAGGAGGATAACGAGCTGCAGTCGTCTTAAATTCGATGCCTTGCTATTTCACCTCCTGGACAGCTGCCACCTTCTTCTCTGCACTCCACTTGTTTTATTTTACTCTCCTACGCTTCTCCTCTTCACCCTGCAAAATTCTTGGCAAGGCTTGGATCCGCAGTCCGATCCTTTACCCACAAAACGAGTAATTAACGTTTCTGAGAAATTCACATGAACATTAGAAAATCAAGTGTGGCTACTATTTTTCTAAGAATTTGACGAAAGTAGAAAATTTTGACTAGTGGGTTTATCCAAAATTTTTCTAAATTTGATGTTTTGGGAAGCCGAATATTTTTTGAACTCCTCAGTTTTAACTAATTGAATTTTAAGCGTTTCCAATAAGTTAAAATTGTTGAATTTTTAGTGTAGAAAGTATATATGAAAGTTAAACTTAAAATTTTTTATCCACTCTCTTGGGCTGAAATTCCTGATGAATTATAATCATGCTGGATACGCTTATTGAATTAATTCAACCTTTTGATCCATCTCAGCATGAATAGAATACGACAGCAATTTTTTTTCACTGAAAATTCACTTTTTTAAAGATGCTGTTGGAAAAACTATATTCATTGCACTTCCTGAATGTGGATATCTATTTTTTATTGGATAGTAGTGCAAAATAATTTAATCGATTTCAGTTTCAATAACGTGAATGATGATTAATTCATGCTAATGTTTCTCGTATATTCTTTTCTTTTGGTTCAATGCCCACTAAATAAATCATGAATTCACTGCAAAAGTAAAGAGGTACTCAAATGACAAATGAAAATACCCACTCATAATCTTTGGAGACTGGCATAAAATTGTTATCAATGTTTTTAATTTATCAGTTGTTATCAGTAGTGATTAAAGCGTCAATATCTGCGCAATTTGCTACATTAATAAACATAAAGAAAGTTTCCTCTTAATTGACGACTTTTTTCAATAATTATTTGATAATTATCTGAAAATTGTATTTACTTAGCATTTTTACAGTTTTTATATTATTAATAACTACTGTTGAAATACTTTCAGAAATAGTAAAAGTGCACGAAGCTATAGTTAACCCTCGCACATAATTTTATTGATTATTTTGCATACTCTTTCTAATTAGCAAAAATTAAAAATGACGGCTTATTATTTAAAGTAAATAAATTTGCGAGAAATTATAGAATTAGAAAACTGTGAAGTAAGAGCAAAGAGATTTATAAAACGCGGAAATTTATTGCCTTTCGTCCCAACCACAAGTCTGATTTATGTCAGAAGGCGAGCACCTTTTGCCATTTTCCAAGATCTACCGCCACGATAATAAACTTAGAAACCATTCCGTGAGACCGATTTTACTTATCACACTTTAAATTTAAACTATCACTAAAATTCACTCACAAGTGATGAAGAATCTAATTTTTCATTCATTTCGTAAAAAGAATGAAATTCACTTATATTTCTTCATTTATATTGATTATAAAATTCATAAAACACATTATTAATTCGAGAATTGAGAAGGAAAGGACTTTTGAACTTGAAAAAGAAACTACTTTCATCACTGCATCATAAATTTGTATTTCTATCATAAAAGTGGAAAGATAAGTTTGATAGTGTAATAATGATTTAAGTATGAGGTAAATATTTAAGTAGGCAAGTACCCACATTGACGCAATGACCTCGAAATTGAAGGCAACTTATGTCAGTAGCACTTTCGACTATCGTAAAACCGTAAATCGGTCGCGCAGGTTTATTTATCAAACTTTTAATGAAGTCTGATTTTGTATTATGGGAGTGTTTTTGCTTATCTCGGAAATCATAAAAAACCTTGGATGTTTCTATTAAACCTGGAGATTTTGATTGGCTATTGCAGTTTTCAAATAAACTCTAAAAATTTATTGTTTTTGGAAATTCTTGCTCACAACAGACTTATTTTTAAAATGAACTTGAATGCACCGCGAAAATAGCCCTTCCATTTTTCCAGATGCTCATGATATCGTTTTTATTTGTGCAAAATGAAAATTATTTACTTTTCGAGTTTCGTATCGAATTTTCCAACTTTGCTTTCAAGTAAACGTCAATGCAGAATTCTGTATGGGAAGTGAAGCGCAAAGTTCATGAAGCTAAAGCAGGTGTCGCACTCCATTTCTTGGCACCAACTCGTCAGTTGCCGGAAATTCATGTCAGGTCGTGTTTAGTACGTTGAGTTTCACTTTCCCATGTATAATTTTTTTTTTTTAATGGCTGACCACTATTCAAATAATTCGTAATTATATAAAATTTGAACGTCGAATTATAATACAATCGAATACCATTGAAAAAGATCTTGTAAAAATGAAATTTTTATACTAATTAACAATTTTTGAGAAAGAGAAACGTATCTTACATTTCTGATTCTGGGAGAGAAAATGATTTGAATGCAACCGTTTTGTCAGCGTCAGTGCTTTCCTGTTTACGAAGGCATAAGACTTTTTCTCCCCAAAATATGCACACGCGAGTCCAAACGGATTTATTCAATTGTGAATTTGCCAAGTGTATTTGTCATCCATTCAAAAGCAATCGTCATATTTCAAAAAGTCGGAAGCAGGCGAGCGTTAATGTGAAGAATATTTTATTTTACACAGAGACGAACTAGTTTATTGTGTCATTTTTGTCAATACTTGTCTTGTCTTGTCCTCTTAGAATGAAGAAGTCGGAAATTTGACATTTTTCTAGTTAACAGAGATTCTGGCCCCTGCTCATTTGTCTTGTACAGACTAATCTCTTGTCAAAAAAATTGATTGGTTGAAAAAATTAAATCTGTTCTAATAGATTAGTTTTGCAAAACGGATTTAAGGCTTGTAGTATGTTCAATAATTATGTAATAAAAATGATTTATTAATCTGTAATCATAATAAATGAATGCGAATAAAAAGTGAAATGTGTTTTTAAATCGTGACTGTAGACACGCAATAAGACCTTCACATTGACGTTTGTACTTGTTCTTTTGGATCAAACAAGTCGCAGACATAGATCATGAACGAGCCCCTAAATCGAGTATTTGTTAATCGTGAAAGGAAAGTTGCTTCATCTGAAATTATTGCTACAATCTTTTTTTTTAATAACTGAACAACAGGTTCAATTTCAGATACAATAAGAAAAAAATATTTACTTATATCGAACCTGAATTTTTGTGCATAAAATTCTTATCAAATTTTAAATATTGTTAATTGTTCATCAGGTTCTAAACACAAATCTGACAATGGGAATAAAATAACAAGGCAGGTTGTAAAATTTGCCAAAACATCACTCCTACCTTCATGAAAAGGTTTCTGATATCAATTCACTAACATTATACAAAAGAAACGTGTTTGTAAAATCATATAAGGCAGATTAACCAGAATTTATTGGTGATAAATTGTACTCAACTTGGACCAACAATAGACAAAAAGAGTTCACTTTTTATGATGACTCCAGAATGAGATTCATCGAGATAGAGACTTTTTGCTCTTATACTAAATGCACAGTGCACATAGGGTGTTGCAAGAATTATTTTTAAATACTTTAATTCAATTAAGAACTGATTCAGATCGTAGCGATACATATTTTCATGCTTAATGTAAAATTAGTAAAAAAAATTGTTTAAGAAAATCGTGTATAAAAATTGTTTCACAAGAAAGCCTGATTTTCAGCTAGAATCGTTTTTAATTTTAAAAGAATGAAAGAGGTATTGCAATTTTATATAAATCAAGCAATTTCGATTTTCCAAGACTTGTGGTGAAATTTTGAAAATTTATTGCAATATTTTGGATCACCCTGTGTGCACCAATGCATTCGCATGTTTCTAAATATAAACTTGAGAACGAGGAGGAGTAGACTTAAGGTATACGTAGTGCCCACGACGTAAGTAGTAGAGAAGCCGGTTGAGCCTGTTGCCTTAAAAAAAACTATGTACGTCACGTGTCACAAGATGACCAATGAGAATTGAGAAGCTTGTATTTTTAAACACCCACATATTTTCGATTTGTCTCTGCCTGAAAGAGAATCTAAATTTTATTCAAAAGCTTATAGAACTAAAGTTTTTAATTTAGCTTTTTTAAATTCAAAATTTTTTCAGCCGCTTTTCTTTTCAAGTTGTTTAATTTCGAAAGTTTAAAAATTGGTATAAAACTTGATGAAAACCTGGAAATAATTAGGGAACTTTGAAATTGCCCTTTTGTGGCAACTATGATTTGTAAAGAAATTTCGCAGCCTGTGTATAATTGAAAAAAATATTTATTGTTAATTTATTTATTTTACGCTAGAATTACCTAGACCTAGTGATTTAGTGATTACATCCGCGGCGTGGGTCTCGTAACAAGGGTTAACCTAGGCAATGAGGCGGACAATTAAGGTCGTTCCTATGCTCATTATTCGTTCTCATATACATATACTTATTTGTGTAATAGTCTATTATCTAACTATATCTTAAACACTACCAGAAGAGATTTATTTTACTCATTTAGAAAATAATTACCCTTGAAAATCCTTCCGGTTTATCGTCTTCCCTTAAAGCTTTTTGTAATAGCAAATCCTCAAGAAATTCACTTGAATTAATTAATAAATTAATTAATGTATTTATTATATTTATCAGTTGTGCCAATACCGAATTTTTCATCATTTTCATTTAACAGATTTGACTGTCTCTTCATTTTACCTCTTGATTTCTTTTCACTTCCTGCCTTCTTTTATTTTTATACTAAATCTCGAATTTACGAGTAACGAACCTAAATCTGAACTTTTTACGAGAGTTTTTACATTTTTAAACTTCTCAGCGCGGAAATCCTATGACGTCAGACTTTTAGTCTGATATAATCTACCCCGCAGTTAATATAAAGTCTAAAACTTCCACTTTTCACCTCCAAGGCAATTCATAAATCATTTAAAACTACACTGAATGAATATAAATAAGTCCAAGGATTTTACGATTATATTAAGTATAGAGCATTTACTCATCCGGAATTGCTACTGAAGTCGATTTCAAAATTCCATGTCTTTTCCAGGCTTATTCCATATTTTATTCGGATTTTATTACAGAAAAATTAGAGACATAAATAACATAAACTGATAAAGAAGTATTATTTTCAAACTTAAGTTTTCATTAATTCCATGCCTTTTCAGATTTTCCAGATTTAAAAACTAATTTTTGTTGTACATGCAATGGGGTAATTTGTCTCTAATGATGTAATTATTTTTTTTCAGGTAGGGCACGCTTCACCACCACCTCCGGCACCAGCACCGGTTTCGATAACACCTTCTGCAGCAATCTCCACCTCTTGTGGTCAGCCTCTACAAGATTCCCCACCTCGGGGTCCCCGCACTTTACTTTTGCGACGCAGTGAAAATGACTTCGGATTTACCCTCCGTCATTTCATCGTCTATCCGCCGGAGTCCTGTTACGTAAGTATTCCCTTCAAACATAAAAAAAAGTAGAAATGACAAAAAAAAGTCAATATAATTGCTTTAACAAAATTCTTAAATTTTTATTTCGAATTGCAGATGTTGCCAGGGCACGAGCGGACGAAGATTGATGAGCCGATGGACACAATCTTCGTAAAACAGGTGCGAGCAAATTCACCAGCAGCAGAAGCTGGACTGCGAACTGGTGACAGGGTTGTAGCTGTCGACGGAGCTCCGACTCGAGGAGAGCAATACGCAAGTGTCGTTCAAAGAATTAAACTAGCTGGTCCATGGCTACGTCTGCTCGTTGTTTCTAAGGAAGACGACATTTTGCAAAGGGTAATTATCTTTCAAATGTTTTTGAAAACCTTCGAAATCTGTTTAAACTTCTTAAAAATGCTTAAAATCCCAGTGAAATAATATGAAATCGATCAGTAAAAGAGAATATCTTACAGTACTTTGGAGAAACTGCCCACAATCCTGAGACGAATCAGAGGCCACGATTAAGATCGCCAGAAAGACTCTCGCAGAAACAAAAAAGAGCAATCGGCATGATTCCTGCGAATACGGCTAAAGCGAGACAGTCGTGGATCTGCTCGCCCCCTGGCTCTGAAAATCAGGGTACCGTCTCACACTATGGCCTTCGAAATGACTCCCTTTCTGCCTCAGACGATCAGGCAATCTCTAATGAATCCTCCTCATCGGCGCCTGCTCTTCTGCAGAGAAAACCGCTGGATGATCGAACACAGAGGAGAAACTCTCCACCCTCGGTCAACCAGAAGGAAGTTCTGGATCCTGCGTTGCGATCCAACAGAACTTCACACGATACTCAAAGGTACGATACTCAAATTGAATTAAATAATTTCGTACTTATGAAATATAGAATTCAAGAGATTGTATATTCTTTTAGGTATGATCTCTACGATAGAACGCGTCCAGAATCTATCTACTCGCGAACTGGAAGCGATCGGATCTACGACAGAATTAAGGATCCGATATATGAGAAAGTAAAGCCAGAAACTGCAACCTTCACCGAGTCCTTGGATCGACATCGATTCCCTGTTTCTCGTGCTGAGCCTCAAGTTCCCATCTACCGTCCAGGAAGACGCGTCGTAACGCGTCGTGCAAGTGAGGGAAGTGGACCTATGAGTGAATCGGAAATGGCAATTTACGGAAGTGCGAATACATTCGATTCTCGGTTCAGTGTTGATTTGCGAAGAGACTCATCACCCGCGAGTAAAGACAGTAGTCTTTCCTCGTTTGACTCGAACTCGACCCTAACCGGAAACGAGGGTTTGGACAATTCTCACATCATGAACAGATTGAAAAAGAGTTTCGAGCAAAAGGAGGAATTTTTAAGGAGACCGAGTCAACCTACCGGTTGGGTTTCAACGGAAAATCCACAGAGTTTGCTTCAAACACAAGGTGTAATTCAAAGGGAATTTTATGCAAGGCCGCAAAAGTTGCAAAGGCAAGTTTGGCCTCCTAGCGAGTTTCAACAGCAGCAGTTTGTTCAGCAACAACAGTTTCAACAACAGCAACAATTGCAACAACAAATGCAGCAACAACAGATGCAACAACAACAGTTACCAAGGCAAAGAGCATCCTTGGCTTATCCAGATGAAAGACTCAAAGCTCTGAAACCTTCCAATCAGAATATTCATAGGGTTCAAAACTCGACAGATTCTGATTTAGAATATTCTAATTCGAATTCTAATTCTAATTCGCAACGAAGAAATGAACAGATCGAAAGCAATCGAGATTCGAGAGATCGTTTTTACGCGACTCCTTACGATAATAACAGTTCGGCTAAGGAAAATCATATTGTTCAGAAGAATAGTGAACAGTTTAGAACTAACTCTAATAATACTTCTTCGAGTAGAAATAATGCCGCAAATAAAAATCCCTTTATTACTACCTTGTCAAGAATTCATGAGAATGTTACGAGTGCAGTCCAACAGAATCAGGAAGCAAGAAATGGAACCTCGTCTCTTCCATCGTCTCCGGGACTTGATAAAAAGGGAAATGATAAATTCCCCGTTCCTCCTCAAGGATTGCAAATCGTTTCTAGAAGGGCAAAGCAATTCGAGTCTGGGAAACTTATGAGCGATGATGATGAGCCGACGAGTGATAGAACGAATTTTTATAAGAGTGAATTGTCGAGGTTGTCTAATAAAAGGAGTGTACCGAATGTTGCGGTCAGGAAAAGGGAGTTTGAATCGAAGGCTGAATCTCAGGATCCAAGGAGATTGGCCAGCGGGAGAGAGAGCAAATCACTTGATGGAGGTAAATATTCTTTAGTTTATTTTAAAACAATGTCGAATTGCTGCAATTTTTATTTTAAACTAAACTAAAACACCAAATGATAATAATCTTCCCTACAAATACAGTAATTCGATATCGTTTATTATGTGTAATTAAAACAAAAAATGTTTATTTTATGTTATGTTTAAATGTTTATTTTAAAACAATGTCGAATTGCTGCAATTTTTATTTTAAACTAAACTAAAGCACCAAATGATAATAATCTTCCCTACAAATACAGTAATTCGATATCGTTTATTATGTGTAATTAAAACAAAAAATGTTATTTTCATCGAAACATTACATTTGAAAGGTTTCAAATTTTGATTCGCTTCCATTATAAAATAATTATCATCTAGGTAGTGGATTATCTGGGAACAGAACAATACCCGTAGGCAGCAAGTACATCCATTGTGAACCGCCGACTGGGTATAGGAAACTCAAAGGTAGAAGCGAATCTTCGAAAATCGATGCAAAATACGGATCCTTCTTCGTATCCTAATCCTATCGCATTTTTTAAGTATATTTTGAAAAAACTTTTTCATTCTTGCTGTCGTGAAAAAAAACACAGAATCTTCTCTTGAGTCAATATTTTTAAAAGTAAAAATACATCTTGCTTCTCTGCATGATTCCTCTAAAATTAAAATTCCCAGTTTCACAAAAATTTGGCTCCTTGCATTCTTTCCTTATAAATATTAATAATTTCTCTATCTTCAGTTTAGTTCTTCTTTCTCTATTGGTTTTACTTGAGAATTGTGTAACTCTACTGTGTTGATCGATGTTGTCTTCGTGATTCGCTGTAAATTAAGCTTGAATATTCCTTGAATCTCACGTGCTATTATCGATGAGAGCAAAGACATGAGAATATTTTTTTTTGACAGAGTGACAGCCTGTAAATATTTTGCTAGTGTAAAAGCTTTGAGAAAAACGAATTTGTTCTTTAGTTTAGCTGCAACGACGTACTTCAATAGTGGTACGCATGTTCTCTTCTTTCTGAGGAAATATTTAACTTGATCAAATAAATTGAAGAGGTACTTAGAATTAATCCAAAAAGCATCTAAATCAAAATGTGTGACAAATTTTCTTTAATTTTCCTCGATTCTAATCTGATTTTCTTCGTGGTGCGCACTCTCGTGCGAATGATTGTTGCATATGAACGATGATCGTGAACAAAAGCTGTGAATCTTGCCTGATCATGTCTAAAACTATGATCTCTTTGTTCTGAACAAAGAAAGCAAATAATCATCTCTTCCCTTAATCGACAGAACCACCCACGGAAATGGAACCTGTACGATTAAGAGCTCGAAGCAACAGTGCTGATTCATGGGGAGCTGCAACCGATCCAACCGGAAGGAATGCTAGACATACTTGGCAGACCGATTCGGAAGAAAATTTGGAAGAAAAGCACAACAAAGCGAAAAGACAAGACAGTTATTTGCAAGCAGTCAGAAGTCAAAATGGTTAGTTTTTGCTCGAATAATTTGATTAACCTCCAGAAATGGACGTTCTCAGGGTGTCGATTGAACCGGTGAACCCGAAGAAAATTTGGAGTAGATAATATCGTAGATCATACATTTTTTCCTTCTGATGATTTTGAACCTACATATACCTAGTTTGATATTTATTTTAACGTTTAATAGAAATAGACCATCGCCAGAAAGCAGCTTTTGAGATGAAGTCTCCAGAGCCTAGTAGGGCGAAATTTCCTTTCTCACCTTTGTCGATTCCAGACGTCATTCCCAATTTCGAAATTCTTCGATCGAACCCAATTGTAACGATAAGTCCACCCACACCAGTCAGACCAAACCAACTTACGATTCTTAATCCCCTTCGACCACTCGAAAATCTTGATGAACATTTCAATGGTCACTACTGTCAATCTGAGTCCACGGAGCCTGATTTGGATAATTGCGAGGTCATGAGACATCTAGGTCAGGGTCAAGCTTACATTGTTTTGCAGTTGATCTGGTGTGACTTCTTTATATTCATATTTTAACATTCATTTTTTTCAGTTAATTCTCTACCTGACATAATACTCTTAAATGTGACTGAAAATAACCCAGTTTACTAATCCTTTGTTTAATTTTAATTAAAACAGACATTGATTTTAGGCAATATAAAGTTTAAATCGCTTTTAACTCTGTCAACTTATAACATTTTTGCAATGTAAGAGTTAGGTTCAGTTAAAGTTTTTATAATTCGTGATTGAAGTGTTTTAATACTCTAATACAAAAATTAACCCTTTAATCATTTTATTTATTAAGAATGTTGTGACTTATTGTGTCTTAACCATCAAGTAATCATTTTTACAAATTGAATTAAATTAATTTTTTTTCTACAGGTTCCAACGAAGATGCTGACAGTAATGGGGTTGTTCTCAGACGGCCGAAGAATGCTCAGATCAGTAAGTATTTTCCATAAAATGTATACTCGATTTCAAAAAGTTGAAGGAAATACAAGAATTTCAAATTAGAATTGATTAAATAGAAAATAAATGTCGTTTAAAGTCGTGTTTAACAAATATCCTTACTTTGATTCTAAGTAAATACAACAAAATAAAAATATACTCTTTTTTTTCCAGGTGATGAAGATAGGGCAACGAGACGGGTTTCCTACTTGAAAGCTACTTGGGGTGAGCGAATGCACATCGACAGTGATTTAGAACTGAGTGACACCGAGCCAGTTCAATCCCTCAGAAGGTAAAATTTCATAATCCTATTTCTTTAATTTGTTCATCTTTTTTCGTAATCAAAAAAAGGGTTTCTTCCAAGCATACAAATTGTATAATTGAAAAGAAATCAAAGACAGTGCACGAGTCTTTTGAACGTACGCAGATTATTCTGCGAGTGAATGTGGGGTGTCTCCACAGTTTTTACTTTAGGAATTTGGCCATGTCCATGATTCCAGTTCACATAAGCGATGGCGACCACCGTTATTTCCGAGCGACATTGCGCCACTTCGACGCCTCTTCGAGGAAATGACTCAAGGCGGTTACTTGCATTCGCAAAGGCATTCCCATCGGTGAGACGAGAAAAGGTTCTTGATAGAAAAAAGCTGCATCCCTAGTCGTCATCGTCGCTCAGTGTCTAAAACCGATCGCCGCTATTATAGTTCAGTCAAAAAACTGTTTTTGCTCTCGAAAGAATCCTCAAAGCTTGAAATTTTTGAAGAAAGGAAGCTTTGAGTTTCCTTTGAATAGAGTCTCGTCGAAATTACGATTTGATTTTATGTATTAACTTTATAACATGCAATTTACCATTGTCTTATTTAAAAAAACTAAATCAGATCGCACTTTCGATTGATGTCCTTAGATGTTGTTTGGCGTTGTGTGTATAGAATAGCGCGGTATTCGCATCAATTAACGTTCGAGTCTTATACGCATAACTTTTTGGTCCGTATGGTTTTGAATAATAAATAAAAAGTGGCAGCGTGACGATCGAGGCAGTATTGTGCTACGCAATAAATCTCACGCATATGATTCAATTGCATTGGTACGCAGATTGTTGTGACGCACTGCAAGTACAATGACATTTAGAAAAGATGGAGGTGTTTACAGAACTCAGAGTCGCATAGTTGAAGAATAGTATGTAGTGATTAATAATTAATCGAACGCAGGTAGCGAGCAATGTTGAAGAAACGCTTGAATCGGCGCTCAATGACTGGGTTTGCGTTCCGAGCTGTACATAAGCAACAAGCATAGCGAATTATGGATCGCAAGTGTAGAATGTTTCATCTGTATACAGAGTATATTTTAAAGGGCAGTTGAAACAAATTATAGTAGAAATTATACAATTACGCCAAATTTTATATTACTTTTTCTTAAAATATACTCTGGTCTATGTTAATTAATGCACTAACACGCTTTAAAAAGCCCGGATACTCTGCATGTGTTAGTGTGAAATGTCAGTCAGTAAATTCACTAACTTAAACGATGTCGGATGTCAGATTTTTAATGTAAGAGGATTGTATTCTGTATTTGTATTAATTGTTTGAAATATTTTGTCGCGAGGCTCAATCAAATTTGAAAGAGTCTTTGAGATAGAAGGTTTTATTTGACGAGTGTTGGGTTCTCATTGATAAAGCGCATTCTAAACACGCGCGAGAGTCCCGAAGAGGGTTTAAGATTTAATGAGGAGCGTTAATGAGGACAACGAATCTTCTTTTGTAGGAATAGCATCCTGAGCTCAGTTGGCTCCAACAGCGGTAGTGGGACACCCAGAGACGCAGAACCTATTGAACGGGAAGGATCTCTTCACGTTAAGTTCACTGTGCTCGATGGCAAAGTAAGTAATATTTTCTTTTTCTGTTAAACTTTGACTCTTAAATTTAAATTTCTTCAGTTGTTAGGTTTTAAATTTAAATTTAAAGGGTTTAATTTAAAAATATATGTATAATGTATAAATGTATATTGTGGAATTTTCATTTAAAACATCGATATAATTACTTTTTCCTGTTTTTCTCCGCTATTGTTAATCAATTTTCACTTTAAATTTTATTTCTTCGTCGTATTTGAAGCATCCTAGTTTTGCTCAATTTTGCCATAATGTAAGATAACAAATAAAATAAGAATACAAATATTAATGCACTGTAATTTTCTACTTTCAGCGATCCAGCGATCGTTCCTGGAAGCAAGTTTGGGGGGTTCTTCGCGGTCAAATTCTTTACTTCTACAAAGATCGTCACAGTCAAGTAAGTAATTCGAAATCTGAAAGAGATCAATTCCTTTTAAATACTCATAATTAAACTGTAATACATGATCAATTTTTAGAGCCCATCAACAAATGGCGAAGGCGACACTGTACCCAGTGTGGATACTCGATGCGCATCAGTGGACATCGCTGAAGATTACACGAAGCGAAAACATGTGCTGCGAATAACGAATTCCATGGCAGAAGTTCTTCTGCAAACCGAGGATGCTGGTTCTATGGCTCTTTGGTTAAGAGCATTCAAAGTTTTCAATACCGAGAGATCTTCCGTAAGTATCTTATTTGATTAGAATTTTTTCTGCTCAAAATTTTATGTTATTAAAAAAAAAGAGTGATGATGATTCGCTTTATTTGATAGTAAAAATTCAGAAACTTATTCTTTCTGTCTCAATTATTCATCAACAGGACGCAGTTACGAGTATATCTAAGCAGCAGGCTGTTCCTCAAACTCCAGGACCAACATCAAATGCTGCTCAAAGTGGTGGACAACGCTTGAGTCCACTGCCAAGCCACAAGGGCATCAGAAAACTAACATCTTTTAGAAATCGTTCGCCTACTGGCCAATCGCCAGTTAGCAAGACTCGAAAACCTAGTCAAACTGTCGAATTACCTTCCCCGAAATCGAAAACCTGGAAGGGAAGGATGGCGAAACAATTTAGGAAAATGCATGGTCAAGCTGGCTCACCATCTTCACCAACAGCTCAACTCCCACCTGAGGGAGCTACTTTCAAAGTCCCTCTTGAACTCTGCCCACAGTCATCATTTTCAGAGTTTGTGCCTTTGATCGTTGAAATGTGTACAAGTATCGTGGAAGCTAGAGGTCTCGAGGTCATCGGAATCTACAGAGTGCCTGGAAATACTGCAGCGATTTCGCAACTAACAGAAAGCGTGAACAAGGGTTTCGAGAATATTAATCTTCAGGATCCAAGATGGAGCGACGTCAACGTGATATCATCATTGCTCAAATCCTTCTTCCGACAGCTTCCAGATTCTCTCTTAACTGCCGAGCTCTATCCAATGTTCATTGATGCCGATAAGATTGAAGATCCTCAAAGAAGAATGTCAACCATTCGGAAACTTTTGAGAGACTTACCGGAACATCATTTCGAGACGCTTAAGTATCTCATGTTTCACTTGAAAAAAGTCGTTGAACATAGTGAGGCGAACAAGATGGAAGCTAAGAACTTAGCTATCGTTTTTGGACCAACGTTGGTACGAGCCAGTGGTTCAAGAGATAATATGGTAACCATGGTAACTGATATGTCCCATCAATGCAGAATCGTTGAAAGCTTGTTAAACAATGTGAGTTCTAAATACAGATTGCAGGCCTTGTAGAGTGTAAGGCTTTTCATTTCATTACCTTTCTTTTTAAACATTCGCAGGTCGATTGGTTCTTCTCAGAAGAGGATTTGGACGATTTGAGCAGGCTGTCAGTAAACCTAAGTTTGCCAGCTGACGGACATGAAACGGATACAACGAATCACAATCTCTTGCTGAACAACATTCAAAAAGTTGAAGGTATTTAACAAAATAATTTCTACTCGTACCATCAGACGTAAGGAGTGTAGATTCGATTTTTGATTGTTCGTGACACTTGATCGTGTGGCTATTCAATTCCCTGTTATTTTTGAAGCTTCATAATTTTAATTTTGCCGATTCAGATTTCATTGTCATTGTTGTTCGTAGCTAGAAATCAAGGCTCAACCCTGCCTGTAGATTACAGAGTTTAAAACTGGAAAAACCAGACAAACTATTTTTTCTAAGTGTAATTTTTTTCTAAATGTAATTGTTTTTCAGTGTAACTTTTACTTTAAATTGCAAAATTACATCTTAGTTCCCACACATTACTTATTTACTTTAATTTTATTTATTTCTCATACTCGTATTACTGTTTGATACTTTTACAGAACTTTGGAAGGATATAGAAACCAATTTCAAAATTTCAGAAAAGAGATTTTTAAAAAATCTTTAACATTATCTGGAGTTTGACAATTTTTTTATAAAGTTTCAAAGTTATATAAATAAAGCAGAACAGCAATACTGAGTCTTAACCTCATTAGTTGCACATTTATTTTGTTCGCTTCTTTATTTTGACACAACAGGCATGCGTGACATGGTCACAGCTAGGGATATTGTATCCTCAATCATATCCGCAGCTAATAGGAAGATTCAGAGGAAAAAGAAAGGACATGACGAACCCGACCACGATGACCATGAAGATGAAAAGGTACGTTCAAAATTCATGAGAATATTCTATAATAACATTTAAAAATAGTACTTGCATTACTATTTGATCATTTTTTCTTCCAGTTAAAAGGGAAACATGAGGAAAGTTCACCAGCAGTTCGTCAGAGCATGGCCTTAAACGAGAGACAATGTTCTGTCAGTGAAATTGTTCTTATGCACGAAAACAAAGGTCAACCTACTACCTCATCTGAAAGATACGATCACCCAGTAGGAAACGTAAATGTCAATAGTCCTCCAAGTAGTACGAGCAATCCTCGATCAAAATACTCTAAAAATCAATCTGGAGAACAACAACTACAGCATCAACAACAGCAGCAGTCACAACAACAACAACATCAACAACAACAACAACAACAAGAGCAGCAAACTTCCATCCCGTCTTCTGAAACTTCAAAGAACTCGAATGATGGGCCTGGGAGTTTAGATTCTGTTTCTACAATATCGAATCTTTCCAACGAAACGAAGCAGAGTAACGACGAAGTTGCTATCAGGACTTACGCAGGATTAAGTGCCACGACTCAAGAAAGGATAAGAAGGTTCGAGCAAGAAACAATGACGATGTTACAAAGAGATCAACATCGACAAAGACGCGAGGCTGAAAGGAGAGAAGAAGAAAGGAAAAGAATTGAAAAAGAGTGGCAACTTGCCAAATCCGAAATGGAGAACGATGATATTCTAGACACCATTGCTGATAACACTGTCACTCCTAATTTCTTATCAGAAAGATTGTCTAATTTAAATGAAAGACTAGGTGACAGATCTTCTCTGGATTTGTCCGATTGTCACGTGAGGTCAAAATCTAGCACGAGAGCTATGCCATTATCAATTGCTGTGCAACAACAGCCAACTGCGAGGCAAAAGGCTCAAGCCAGCACGCAACTGAGCAACATCTTGGGCGAGAAAATGAATAACGGCGTCATCAAAAAGTTCAAAACCGATAAAGAGGTGAATTTACATGTTCATTTAGATAATAAAACATCGTCATTAATTATGCAGGAAAATACTAAATATTTCAAGGGATTTTAAAAGAATTCTTAATAATTATAAATGAATTTTGTATTGTTGTAGCAGTCACCGGATTCTAATCTATTGGCACCGACTCGCTATGGAAGTTTAGACTCACTGCACGAGATTCATGGCTATCCCTCATCATCGCCTTCCCAACATCGAGGACTTCCCGGGGATATTTCAGACGATGGTCAGTATCTAAATTTATTAACAAAGCCTAAGCCCGATCCTGTTTAAACTCGAAACGCTTTTGCTCCCTCAGAGTCAAAAAAGCGATTCAGTTTTCATTTAGAAAAACCGGATGCGTGTTTTAGAATTTGTGTTACCCTTGTCCCTGTCTCAACCGCTTTGACATTACATACTTGAATGTATTCAAGTCAGGACGCGGAATAATGGAAAAGGAGAGTGAAAATTTTATGTAGACACCAAGCCTTGGCAATTATTCCTAAAAAAAATTTTATTTTTATTTATTTTATACAGTTTTATTTTTAGGTCAATATTAAAAGAGACTTTAATAGAATATTTTATCACAGTTTGAGGGTTACAATTTAGCTAATCTTCCGAACAAAACACATCACGCGTCCTTATGTCCCTCTCCAAAATTAGCCACGTTTAGGATTTTGACGTAATTTAACGCGCAAACCCTTTTCCATGTTAATTTATTCTCTCTATGCATTTTTCTCTCTCTGTAATTCGCTTCTGACGATCGGTGAGTGTAGCCGGATCTTGTTTTCTACACTGGACTCAGAAGATTCTCACTATTAACAAAAAGCTTTCTAGGTACTTGTTTTCTCTTTTTCACCTATTTCAAGCGATTTATATAAAAATTGAAAATGCAACGTCTTCTTGTAATCGAGAGTTCATTACCGTTATGTTATCCTCGTTACGATTTTTCAGTTCTTCCTCGCCAGGAGCTGTCGTGCTTAAACTTTATTTTTATCACGCAAATAATTATTTCTTTTTCGTGCATGATGTGCAACTTTTTCTATCGTGATGCACTTCCAAACTAGATTAAATTAAATAAAGTTTTATTTTTATTTGGAACGAATGGCAACTTAAGCTTATTCTGCATGTCAATTATGCTTAAATACTTACGTGCTTAGGCAGATTTAGAAATTTTTTATGCATCGTCTCGAATAGAAAGATAAAAATAACTCGGAAATTTGGTTAAGAGTTTGTTTCCTTTTTTATTTATAAAAAAATTTTTTGTTCATGTTCATAATTTGGGGTGTTTTTCAACTTGGATTCCTTTTAAAATTTTTTTCAATTAAGTACTTGCTTAAGGCTGGTCGTTCGCTTCTGACTTGCATAATCAATTACAGAAAACAAAAATCCGGCAAAACCATAGTAAATAACTTCTAAAAACTTCTGTTTTGAGAGAATTCTAAATTTTAATATTTTAAAGCATGTTTTTCAATTTCAAATAAATAGATTGGTTTTGCTACAAGAAATTTCTCGATTTAGTCAGATAGAAATTTCTGAAAATTATTCTTTATTGTTTTGGCACCATTGCTCGCTTGACTGTTTCTTTTTTGGTTTTACAGAGTGCCACATTTAAAAATTTTTATTTACGAGAATAGAATTTATTATTTAATTTAATGAATATTATGGTCAATTTATAAAAATGATTGGAATAATATTTAAATTTTCTTATCGTAAATAAAAATTTTTAATTCAATATTTACGTGGTGCTCTAAATAAAAAAATGGAATCTCATACCAATTTTGTGCCTGCCCTTTAATAATTTTAAGAAACAAGCATATATCTTGTTTTTTTTCTGTCTTATTAGTAATTATATTGGTCTGGATTCTGGAACTTTAAATTCGATGATGCCAGATTTCAAGAATCAAAATTCTTGAAGATTGAACGAAATACAAGCTTTAAATCTTTTGATAACTAATTTAAAATTACAGTTTTTGAAGTTAGATGCCCGGGCAAATTCAATATCGGTAGTTACAAAAATAAATGTTAATCTAGTTTTCTGGGTTAATTTGAACGTAAAGTTCTAGATAATAAAATAGAATCCCTATATTGTGTGCAATTTGGTGGTGGTACGATTGATGATGGGATTGAACGCGTAGGCACGCAGCAAGCCCGGGTTTTTGGTGCTACATATCGGCCCAACTACACAGTGTCGCAGGGTCCGATGGCACCCTCACGAAGAAACCGATCCCAAAACCAGCACCAACGTCATCCACAACCCCATTCATCACCAGCCCCTCCTCCCTACCAACAATCCCAGCAGCAGAATCAGCAGCAACAACCACAACAACAACCTCGCCAACTCCGTCATCCGAATCACAGCGGTCTTCGCCACAGTTACAGTTCCTCCAGCCAGGGATTCCAGAATCTGGAGACAGTGTCGGGGTATCCTCCAAGATTGTAAACCGAATTCTCACAATCAGAGGTAAATGGGAACGCCGAGAACAGTGTCCGTGGAGTTAAAACAAGCTAACGGCTGGCTCATCCGAATGGCTTTTAAGTTTCGTTTTTTACACGCACACAAAGTGCTTGTCTGCTGCCGAATCTGCGTCGTTTTTCTCAAGCTTGGTTTTTCTTTATAGATCCCTATCCAGTTTTTTCAACCTCCTGTTTTTTCCTCTCTAAAACAACATTCCTGTTTTAAGCACTTTCAAGTTCAATTGAAAATGAGAAAATATTTTATTGTAACACTTGAGTTGCAATTTCTTAGACAGTAGGTTCTATGAGACAAATTATTATTACGAATCCCTCCAGCAAATCCTCTTTGTATTAACATTCTAAATCTGAGATTTTGTACCTAATTCTTGCGAAAGTAACCATGATTATCAAGTCACTACCATGATTCCATCCTATCATCACTACCATTTTTGCTATCCTATCGTTGCTGTTGTCATTGTTGCTGTTGTCAAGAAAAAATCTCTGTTCGCCATTTTCTGATTATATTGCAGCTCCCATTATGATTTCAGGAATGAACTCACGCAATTAGCCAGAACGCACCTAAGCTATTTACTATTTTTCTATTTCAAGTTTTTATATTGGTGCCACTCGTATAACTTAACACCCCGAGTTTATTTTTTGCGCTCAATAATAAAACCGATCGATCGAGGCTTTCAGTGTTCTTTCTATGAGGTAATTTTTTTATTAGGAAGAAGGATAATCATAGATTTTTCTGATTACAGGTAGCGATCTATTGACCAGCCTCACGTCAACTTTCGACCGCAAATGGAAGTCCCTCGTAAATCCGACGAGTCAATCTCCCTCGACTACCGAAACCCCGAGTGTTACGAACATCCCCACCGAAGTCAATGAAGAAAAACCTTCTGAACGAACAAAAGCTAGACTTACACCTGAAGTTTACAGAGATCCGAGCTTACACAGGTCGACTACTGATAAGTCGAGATCTCTTCAACAGAAAAATGTAAGTCCTTCTATATTTGATACATTTCTTAAATCTCCGATATTTGATGCTTTTATATCTATCTCATTCATTTTTTAATTCTACTTATCACCAATTGTTTATGATAAACTTACATTTTTCTTACAGCATGTTCCCGAGAAAGATTCCGATTCTGGGATAGTGGACACAACCGACTCAAGCGTTACAGACTTGCCGGACAACGATCGTCACGTCTCCAGTAAAAAATCTCAAAAAGATGAGCCTAGCTCCAGTACATTTCTCGACGCAAGCGAAAAAGACGCAACCTTAAAACAAAAGCGACCTGATTCTTCACCCGACTCTCAAAACAGCCCATCATCCACAAGCTCTCCATCTTCTCATCGTGATCTCGGTACCTCATCAAAAACTGACGACTCTTCTCAAAAAACAGACTCCATTGACCCTTCATACTCCAATAAGCTCAAAAAATTTGAGAGCATGAGTCAAGCAACTTCCGAACCCAGGTCTCGTTTAAAAAGATCCGAGTCTTTAAACAAACGAACCGAAAACGTGACATCGAAGCTCAAAAGATCCGAAAGTTTAAATAAACACTCTTCAGATCGACCTCTCACTTCTCCAATTAATGGGAAGCTAAAACGTTCCGAAAGTCTAAACAAACACTCTGATCGATCTGAGTCTCCAAACAGTAAATTGAAACGTTCCGAGTCTCTCACCAAAACTGAGAAAACGGAATCTAACATCAGCAAAAGAAGGCAATCGGTCAGGAAGGAAAGTGCGACAAAATTGAAAAGGAAAAACGGAATGCCTGAACGTTCTATTAAGAGGAGACATACTGTTGGTGGGACCAAGGACTTTGACAAAGTTCACTGGCTTGATAATAAGCTCCAAGCAGAGGCTGAGAAGATTATCAAAAATGACAGCAAGCCTACGAAAAAAAGTCAACTACGCACCAGTTCACCAGATCTCAGCAGCAATCGATTTAATCTTGCTGATACCAGCTTTCTCATCGAAGTCAGCTTTCGTGGACCCAGCAACGTCGTCTTCAACGTCACCAATGCCCGTCCACAGTCCCTCCCAGACGGGAGCCTCACATCGAAAGTCTACAAAGTGCCCCTGGAGAGTCACGTTTAATGTAAGGGAGTATAACTTTAGTTCAAATAACGTTCATATCAATTAGAGTTCTAGAGAGAAAGATTATTAATATTCTCGGGAATATAATTGATCGTATAGATCAATCTTATACTCTAACTTTCGGAGAATTCACGAGAATTTTATGCTTTGTCAATAATTTAATTATTTACCACATCTACCAAAAGACAAAATTGAATATATCCAAATTTTAATAATTTTTAAATTGAAACTACATATTAGAAATATTAAAATTCTTAAAATTGTATTTCATTCTCATTCACAAGAAAATCCCCAGATTTTGAATTCTCCAGAATCTTAGAACTATTATATCAATGCCCTTTCCAAACTCCATGAGCCAAAATAATGGACCAATTTGCGGCATAGATTTTTACTTAGCGCCAAAATAGATAAAAGATTCGATAAATAATTTCAGTATTCGAAAGATTGTTTTTATTATTTGTCCTGCGTTTGACGTTTTCGTTGGCTGATAATACCTTCGATTTCCTTAAAGGAAAGTCACAAGTATGAAAGTTAAGCTTATAAGACGGAATTTTATCTTACGATATCTACACATTGTCAATTATCTACACATTATTGTGAATTGTGATCGTGCAATTTTTTTGTATATACGCTTCATATTACGAGGAATTTACGAATATTTGTGAGGGTATGGTTTTGTTATTTTAAAAACGTTTCTCTGATGCATTAACGATTCTTTTAAAGAATTCGTAAAAATGGAACTTAAAAAGTGCGAGAGTTGAAAAGAGGAATGGACGCATTAGATGTTTGCCAATAAGCAATTTCGATACGTGATATCTATCTAAGGTTGGATTTATATTTTACTATGGTTATAATATAATCATTTTATGATTGCGAAAGATTCGCGATAGTTGGTAAGCTCAGATTCAATTTATGCTGTATTATCCTAATCGGTACTTTTTTTTCAAGACTAGTTATTGCGATTCGACGTTTTAAAAGTATATAGGACTTATCTTGGAATCTCATCCGGGAAATTGTGACGTAGCTTCGATAAAGGAAGAAAGAAAAGACGTTTTTTTTATATAATGACGTTTATTATATCGCTAGTGAGATGAAACTAAATTTCGCTATTGGCATTGACAATTATGTACGGAATGATAATCACTAGAAACGAAACTTTAGAGCTATTTATGTACATATTCTGATATGCAAGGATTTATCGAAGGATAATATAAAAGACAGTGTGACCGGTGAGAACGAAAACTTATGGAATTAGTTGCGTTTCCTTTTGTAAATTAATTATACATATTTTTAAATCGCTAGCAGGGCTTTTCTTTTAACTAAGGCTCGATGTATTCTTTTATCTATTCTTATAGGGTAGTTTATTATTGCGAAATTGCTTAGGATTGTGCATGAGACTATTATGTATGCAAGTTGATCGAATTGCCAAATCAATCAGTTGTTGTTCTTTGTGGAAAAGAATGACGTGATATGTACATTGGAGACTCGACTTGGCCACGATTAATAACACTTTGTAAATATTATACGCGAAGAATCTATTGAAATTGTCCTTCTGGGAACGATAGTAATATGCTATTTATTTCTAAATGATAGTGATTGTGATTGTATTATTTATAATTATGTATTTAAGTATGTTGTTTTCAAGTTTCGGTGATGTTGGACAGAAAATATTAAATTTGTAAATAAATCAATCAATAAATACACATAAATACAATTTAAAAGTGATTCTGCTTTCAAGAAATATCTTAATAAATTGCCTTATTTAATATGTAAACAATTAATTGATTCAAATTTGGCACCATTTAAATTGGTAGCATTGATTCTCGGTGATACTAATCTACTCGCACTGCTACAGTTTATGCCATGCTTTTTTTACTTTAGGATTGAGTCTATCTATCTATATATAAAGCAATCTTTATCTATATTTATAAGATAAAATTCATATGACCACTTTGAAAATACAAGTTCTCAAGTTAAGCAATGTTTCGCGCGGTTAGTACTTGGATGGGTGACCGCTTTGATAAGCCCCCAAAACCCCCCTTTGCGCACGGCCCTGGAAAATACAAGTTCTCAAGTTAAGCAATGTTTTGCGCGGTCAGTACTTGGATTGGTGACCGCTTTATGAAAAAGCCCCTGCGTAAGAGCTATGCAACATACTTCCGTGCAACGAACAGTGGCCCAACTCGAGCCCGTACTCTACTGCGCATGCGTCACACTCGGTACCTGATTCGCTATTCGCGCGAAATTTGAAATGCTTAAGAATGTTATGCATTTCAAATTACGCGCGAATAGCAACCAATCAGGTACCGAGTGCGACACATGCGCAGTAGAGTTCGGGCTCGAGTCTGGCCACTGTTCGTTGCACGGAAGTATGATGCGTTGCTCTTACGCAGGGGCTTTTTCATAAAGCGGTCACCAATCCAAGTACTGACCGCGCAAAACATTGCTTAACTTGAAAACTTGTATTTTTAAAGCGGTCACCCATCCGAGTACTAACCGCGCAAAACATTGCTTAAGTTGAAAAGTTGTATTTTCTCAGTGATACCAATCTACTCGCTGAAATTTTTTTATAACGTTATTAGCACTGCTACAGTTCGAACTTTTAAATTTTGAATTATAATTTTGTGAAAGGTGTGACGGATTACTTTTGAAAAAAAATGAACGTAATTCGGAAGGAAAATGCTAAAGTCCGGCCTCGAGGTCGAACAAGAGGAAAAGGAAGAGATCAACCTATAATTAGGTCACACATGGAAGAACCAATTATCAAAACTAATTATATGCCAAAATATCGTAAGTAAATTTAACCTCAAAAACTGTTTAACAATAAAAAAAATGTCTTCCAGAATTCTTTTTCAAGTTAATGTAACATTTCGAATGTTAGTTTATTAATTAATTTATTATTTATATATAAAGTTGATTTTTTATAAATTGCAACTTTGATCTTAATTTTCTAGCTTCTTCTAATAATATTAATAATTTTTAGAATCCTCGAGTGAAAAACGGCCTCCTTCAACTAATGGATTTACAAATTCAAGTTCTGCTAGAACTCCAGCAAATGCTCGACGAATTCCAGGATTACCTTCTTCATCTTCTGCACGATTCCGAAGTTCTACGTGAATAAATTCAATTTTCTTTTCTTTTTTTATCGTCTAACTCAATTTTAAAAGATAAAATTTTTATATATATATATATAAATACAGGTTCATTATTTTATTTTATATTCGATCCATTACAAATTTTAGATCTACGAATCCACTTCAGATGACTTCCACTTCATCAAGTGCTGTTGAGTCCACAGTCATTATGGGTAAAATAAAAAAAATTTAAGTACATATATGAATACTTAATTTTCAATGAGCTAATTAATTAATTTTTTGCTCATAGCCATAACATCAGGAAGAGGTGATTCGAGATGTGAAGTTGGAATGGCAGCAATTGATGTTAAATTTCCTCATTTGATTATAAGCCAAGTTAGCGATAGTCAAACTTTTGTAAACACACTGATGAAAATTCACTTGTTTAATCCTACTGAGGTAGAAAAAATTAATTAACTGCTAATTAAATTTGTTCAGTTTTAAAAGCTTTTAATTCTACATTTTTTCACACAATTTTATAATTGACATTTTAATTATTAGATTATTATGCCGGAGACTATATGTGGAGAAGATGATCCACGAAAAACGCTTTTCAATACAATTAAAAGTAAATTCGAAGGAATTAATATCATACCGATTTCTCGAATTCATTTTAATGAGGAAAATGGACTTGATCGGATTAAAACGCATTGCGCTACGGAATTCTCGACAATAGAATTATTCGTAAAAGAAAAGTATGTTGTAACTTGAATAATTTTAATCATTAGAAATTTAAAAATTTCTTATGAATTGTGTGCCTTTGAATTTATATAATGCTTAATTATATTTTGAAAGGTATTATGCATTATCCGCGATTGCTGCTCTTTTAAAATACGTTGAACACATTCAGCACATATTCTACGAGCCAAAGTCATTGAAAGTCGAATTTCAGGCCTCCCAAGGCACAACTTTAATTGGTAAAATCTTCGTGTAATTTATTTAATTTTATTTATATTATTTAATCTTTTCTAGATATCAAGCAACCGTTTTTTCTGATAATTTCAGACTTGGAAAGTGCACGGAGTCTCGAATTAGTCTCAAGTTATGGACCTCAGAGAAATCACAGTCTTTTCTCAGCCCTCGATAGATGTGTTACTCCAATGGGAAGACGACTTTTACGCTCTCAAATTTTGCAACCGCCCTGCGACCGTCTTGTAATTAATGAACGACAAGCATGTGTAACAGAACTTGTTCGGAACAGAAATCTCCATACCATTCTCAATGTAAAGATAATTACATTTATCATACTTTGTGAAGTATACAGTAATTATTGAAAATTAGCAACGAAAAACTTTTTAAAATTAATTTTATTTCTAATCAAATTTCAGCCAATTGTGAAGCAACTATTTGGAGCTGATCGCCTTCTGGGTCTTTCAATGCGAGCAATGTTCGTCAGTGAATGTGTAGAAATGGCAGAAAAAAATTTGAACTACATTTTGCTGCTGAAAACTAGTCTAGAAGTTATTCCCCAACTCTCTTCTGCTCTCGAACCTGCCACTTCACCTAATTTAGTTAAAATTCGTGAGGTTCGTTAAAAGAAAAAACGAGAATTTTTTCTGAAGATCTCAATGTTTCAAATTCGAAATGTCTTCCAGTTTAAGAATTTAAATTGACAAAAGATTGATTAGAAAAGTTTCTAGTAGAGTTTGTAATTTAAATATGTTAAAATTTATAGAATCTAAAGGACCCTCGATTCGTAAAAATGAAGAATCGAATTTCAGAAATTATTCAAAGCGATGCAAGATCAGTGAACGGTTACACCTCTTCGAATATGCAGCGTTGTTTTGCTTTAAAGAGTGGAATTAATGACATGTTGGATGTTGCTCGCCAAACTTATTGTGAACTCATCGATCAAACCAGAAGTAAATAAACAGTTAATTAATTTCTAATAACAGTAAAATAATTTTCAGAAAAATTGTTTAACTTAGCTATTTTTAAAAACAGTTTTAGTTGAATCTTTGGCCCAAGAGTATAATTTGCCTTTAGCAGTGGGATGCAACGCTTCTTTAGGCTATCACATTCGAATGGATATGCCCAAACGTGGAAGTTTTGACATCAATAATTTGCCTAGCATTTTCGTAGAAGTAAATAATTAATTAATCAAATTTTAATCTTGTTGCACGTTCTTTTTTACAAAGATTTGTTTGCCTGAAATAGATGTATAATGAGAAATCATTCTAGGTACAAAAGAAGAAAAATTGCCTTTATATGACTACCGATTTGCTAATGTCATTAAGTCAGCAATGTAAAGATGCTCGCGATGAGCTCCATCTTATGAGTAACTGGTAAGAAATTTCTGAAAAAATCATAATATTTTATAAAAAAGAAATTTGAATATTTTAGTTTATTCGCTATTTTATCGTTATAGTATCCTTGAAACATTGATAACAGTTTTGAGAGAAGACATTGCCTGTCTGTATCAACTTAGTGAAGACATTGCAGAAATAGATGTTGTTATGTCCCTCGCAAGAATTAGTAGCATTTCTGATTACGTAAAACCCATTTTTGGAGAAAGTCTTCGAGTGATAAATGCCAAACATCCTATTCTAGATATTTTGGCGACTGAACTTCCAAGGCCAAACGACATCGTAAGCTTTTCTTCTAATTTTGATATTTTCATTTTATTATCTGATAATTTCCAGTTGAATAAAACCTTTTCTTCTACAGGAATCTTCGATTGCTTACAATTTCCACAACATAACTGGACCAAATATGAGTGGAAAAACGACTTATTTAAAACAAGTGGTGCTCTTGAATATTATGGCTCAGGTAGCTAATGTGACATAAATTAAAAATAATGTCTTTAATAATGTCTTTCATTATATTTTATACTTCTGAAATTGATTTTTATTTTAAGATTGGTTGCTACCTCCCAGCGACGGAAGCAAAGATTCGAATTGCAGATCGAATATTTTGCAGATTATGTCCTTCTCATGAAGACATCGAGAGCAACAGCTCTGCTTTTGTCCAGGAGGTAATATAATTTTTGCCAAAGAATTTCCTTCAATAAGTTCCAAAAACCGCAAAATGTAACAGAAGAAAATTATAATTGATTTTTTTTTATAAAATCCATCAGATAAAAGAAATCCAATACATCCTACAATTCGTCACTCCGAAGTCCCTGATTATCATGGACGAAATTTGCAGGAGTACTAACGCAGAAGAAGGCACAGCCATTGCCTTTGCGATTTGTGAAAATCTCCTTCAGACCACAGCTTTTATCTTCAACTGCACACATTTTCTTTATTTAACGAAACTGACAGAACTCTACCACAATGTTGTCAAGTGAGTTCAACTCAATTTATGATTATTAACTCTCCATAAATAGTAACTTTTCAACGTATTATTAACAATTTCTTTAATATTCTAGCCATTACTTCGAATGTGTGCCTAACGAATTGGACAAATGGGGATTGAAGTATACTCATAAATTAAGAATTGGAGTTACCGACGTTGAAAATTACGGTATCTCTGCTGCTGCTGCTTCTCGAATGCCAAAATCTGTTATCGAAAAAGCTAAACAACTCGTTCAGCAAATATCCAAAGACATTAAGGTATCAGTAAAATATCAATTTAATCACATATCGTTTAATTAGAAACATTTTCAAAAAAAAATTGTATAATTTTTAAATTCCAGCCCCCTCCATTTATCGAAGCACCAGAACTTTCTTGGGAAAAAGAATGTTATGCCTGTGTATCAAAAATCATGGACTTGATCATCTCAAAACAATACACATCTGAAAACGTCCAACTCGTGATAGAATCTGTACGTAGCAGGCAGGTACAATTCCCAACTGGAAAATTTTCTCAGAAGATTGTAAATGTTTATCCAACAAAGGCAACTACGAATCTTCTTCAGAGTAATTCCGAATCTCAAAAAATTGTTCAGTTCAATTCCGAAGCTTCCAACTTTATGGAAGGTAGAGTTGTATCGAATATTCTTCAGCGCAATTCTGAAGTTTCGAATCCTATCCGAAGGAACGATGGTGCTTTGAACATTCATGAGATCAAAGGTACTTCAAATGTTGTCCAAAGTGATAGTGACATATTTAGCGCTTACCAAAGCAATACCCAATCGTCAAATGTTCTCAAAAGTCAAAATGGAGCTCTGAATATGGAGTACAATGTTCTTCAACCGAAAGAAGTTTCTCGACATGTTGATCAGTTGGAGTTGTACGCTTCTAATCATTTGGAACTCTATGAATCTGAGCTTCAAAAACCTGGTCCTCAGTCTTATTTCCAAGAATCTGGTTATAAATCACAGTTTCAAGACTCTGGATATCAATGTAATCTTCAAGAATCTGATCAGCAGTTCAATCTTCAAAATTGTAGTTATCAAAATAATTCGGAAATGCCAAAAATTGTTCAATTAAATCCCGAAATGTCACATTTTTGGACTGGTAGAGTTTTACCTAATGCTCTTCAAAGTAATTTTGAAGTTTCGAATCCTATCCGAATGAACAGTGGACCTACCCAAAACGATACTGGAATTTTTAGTGCTCACCAAAGCAGTAGCCAATTGTCAAATGTTCTCCAAAGTCAAAATGGAACTATGAATAATATAGAGCACAATGTTCTTCAAACGAGCAAAGTTCCTCGAAATGTTGATCAGTTGGAGCTGTGCACTGCAAATCGTATGCAGCTTTATGAATCTGAGCTTCCAAAACATGGTCATCAATCTTATTTTGAAGACCCTGGATATCGACATAATCATCAACAATTTGATCAACAGTCAAATCTTCAGAAGTATGACAATTCTAATCGAATGGAATTGATCGCCTCTAATCTAAATCTTCAACAGTCTCAACCTCATCATTCGAGTCAGCCCAATATCTCAGAAAATCCAAACTGCAAGACCTTTCTTCAGCAAAAAAGTGTCATCTCTCAACAACCTGATCAAAAATCTCCCTTCAAAATACCACTTCAGATCAGACCAACTTCTAGTTATCATATTGACATGAATAAAGTTAAACAAACTCGAGAACAGAGTTTAAGTCAAACAAGTGCAGATATCAGCAACTTTGCAATTTTCAAAAAGGAAAAGTCTCCGTTGATTAGCAACGATTTGAGGAGATTAAGACCTTTAAATAAATCTCTCTCCGGATTGCAAAATTCGACGTTGTATGAATTTGGTTTCTCGAAAGAAAAAGCCAACCCTGACAAATTTTCTTTAGATTTGAGCGATTTTCAGTTTAATGATACAAGAAACAAGAGCATAATTAGCTCTAGATCAGAGGTGAGAATTGTCTTAACATTTCAAAATTATTTAATTCAGTCTTGCTGCAAAATCTGAATATGTTTAGGAAAATCAAATATATCTTTGTTTCTTATTTCAGATATCAAACTTGTCAAAAGTCAGCCGCCTGGAAGAGACAAATTCAAATAACACATCCTCTCATTCGAGGACTTCTAAACGAACTTGGCATCCTGATTCAGACGATATTACTAAAAATTCAAGATCTCGGACTTTCAGCTGCTCGCATATCAGTGTCTCTAGAGATTCAAGCCAAAGAAAAATGGAATCACGAAGCATTTCTTCAAAAAAATCAAAAGTTGAATCCAACACCGAAAATAACGAGGCTTCCCTAAATTCAATAGACAATAGCAATCAGAAGAGCGAGAGCTTGTCGTCCTTCAATACCGCAAAGTTAAGTTTTTCTCTAGGACTTAGTGGACCTCATGAAAATTCAACACCACTGCCATTCGCACTTTTTTCTCATAATGAAGAGAAGTCACCAAATCTTGGTCGAATTCAAGGACAAGGTGCAATGACAAACTCTAAGGATCCCTCAAATTTCGGTTTTGCTAACAAAAAGGACTTTTCGATGAAGACTGAGGACTTCCAAGTGATTTCCCCTAATGCATACTCAATCAAAAGTCAATCTGACTTTCAATCTATTCTAGATGCAGACACCGTAGAATATGATGCTAAATCTGAAAATATTTCTGAATTTTCTTCGCCAAGTGAGACATCTATCCTGACTATTTCATCAGTGGATACCGTAATAGCTGCAGCTAGAGCTTGCAGAAAAGAAGATGAGATTTTTAGTCAGATTGAAGAAAATGCGAACGATGAATTGTTCTTCCAAAAATTATTCAACAGCCCTCTGTCCATGCAATTATCAGAGGAGCTGTGTTCCTGTAGCTACAAATCTACTCCGCAGAATTAGTCGGTAATTGTAATTAATTTCGTTTGTAGTAATCAATTTCACTTAATAGAGAATAACTATATTAAAGATATAAAGATATATAGATTAATAGATATAAAGTCTAGCAGCTTAGGAGTTTTTCTATTAAATACAAATTTAATTATTTTAACATTTATCTAAATAGATAATTTACATTTTCATTCGGCGTGGGTTGTAAAATCTGCGTTTAATTACATACTTTCTTAAACACTATTGATAGTTGAGTTTTTCTTATTTGGCACGGCATCGTTTCCATAGACAAATAAATCCTAGAAGGTGAAAAATTGTGTAGATTATGGCCATTAAGATAAGATCATGCCAGAAATTATTCTCGTTAAAGTCGTAGTATTCGAGAACAGCAGATCCACTCGTCATACATGGCAAGTCTGGATTGTTCGCTTCACAAGCTGCATTTAAACAAAAAAAGTACAAATAATAATTCGAAGTGCTCTAAAACGACTCACAATAATTGATTTGAAATAATTAAATTATTTTTATAATACTTGCATATATTTTGTATATTTGTCCACTGAACAATCGAAAGAGCCTCTGTAGAGTGTAAAAGCCAAGAGATATATTTGACCCATCGAATATAAATTGGAAGTGATCTGAAAATCAAATAAAAATTTAATTAAAGTCTAATTAAACTCTTTAAAAGAAACTTATCAAATAAATTATGAAATTGAAGCAATAACATACTCTTGTTTCGCAAAGGGTCCCATAGTGACCATTAAAAGATAGTCGAAGGGCACTAAATAAGCCATAGCCACGGGAACATTTTCAAAGGCTGCTGAAAAAAAGCATCCTACGAAAAAGATATAAATTTAAATTAAGTTTAAATTAGATTCCTAATAAAAATATATCATGGTATAAAAATTTAAAAAAAAAACGTACCGCAGGCAGTTGAAACATTCATAGTAAAAATTACAACAAGTAGTGTGAGGCCAAATGCTTCTATGGTGTCTCGAAGACCCGCCAACCAATAAACAACCACAGCAAATAATATAGGTTCGATAATTAATCCTGGAATCTGATAAGAATTAAATTTTAATTAAAATTTTTATTATTATACATATATTTTTTTCGTTTTTGATATTTTACTTACCAATGATAACATTCTAGCAGTATAATAAACATAAGCAGGATACATTCCAGCTCGGTATTCCCTTAGGAAAAGAGGTAATTCTTGAGGAATTAATTGCAAAGTAGCATACATGGGAAAAAAAGTATTTTCAGCAACAAGAATAAAAATTACTCCTTGAACTGCTTGGATACCTAATTGATCTAATTTGACCGTCCCTACAAAGCAAAGACCTGCCACAGTTGCTACGCTCTGAAAAATTAATTTAATTTTTCAGAACTTCAATTTAAATTAAATTTTAGTTTTATTAATATAATATCTACCATTTTTTGTACGATTCTAAGAAGTTGTACTGATGGATCTCTTAAAACCTGCATAAATCCTCGGTGTGTCAGCCAAAACATTCTTGTCCAACAATGAGGTTGTTTACTAAAAAATATATAATTGTTAGATTATATTATAATATTAAATACGAAATTTCTCAATTGAACATAATTTTTGCATAAATAAACTTACAAACCCCTGATCTCATCTGATTCTGCTCTTTGCTGAAATTAATAAGCAAAGATAATAATTTTTGTCTTGATAAAATATGATTATTTAACAAACATTTGTTATTTACAGAAAAAGTTCCTCCGACGTGTAGTTCAAGTTGAATAGTAACATCAATTTCTTTACAAGCATCGCTAGAGAGGAAAGCGTCACAAATTCTTTGAGCTGCTCTTCGGCTACTGTCTTCTTCATTTGGTGCAATTGCCAAAGTTGCTACCAAAAAATCCGCAGGGTTGTACGAAACTGGACACTCGAATCCTAGGCTAAAATAAATCAAATAAATTAAATAATAAAATAAAATAAAATAATTAAATAAGATGCAAATCATCTTGCAGTCAGAATTTTGTCTTTGATAAAATTCGAATAAAATGTCTTACTTTGCGAAAAACTGAAGAGCTTGCTCATTCGATCCAGCGAAAGCTATTCTTCCATCAGCAACCAAAATTATTTTTTGAAAAAGATTAAAAATCGCTGAACTAGGCTGGTGAATTGTGCAAAGGACGGTTCGTCCTCGACCAGCAATGGAAGTCAATTGTGACATTAAAAAACTAGCTGAATGTGCGTCTAGGCCAGTTGTTGGTTCATCCAAAAATAAAATCCTCGGATCGGTTAAAAGCTATTTTAAAAAGTAGACATTTTCATGAGTTATAAATTATTATTTCAAATAGATGTCTAATGACAATTTCATTAATAATTTTTACCTCGGTGGCAAAAGCAAGTCTTTTTCGTTCTCCACCTGATAGCATTTTATCATCTCCACCACTTCCAATTCTAACGTTACACCTCGCAGCAAGTCCCACTTCACGAAGAAGACCTTCTATTCGAAGCTTAATTTCTCGAGACGCCATTCTCCTATCCAATTTCATTCGAGCCTGATAAAGGATTATAAAATATACAAAATTTAATTTAATTTAAATAATAAAATAAAATTATTATTTACAAGAAATCATACCATGAACCAAAGATGTTCTGACACTGTCATTGTTCCTATAAAAACGTCTTCCTGATGCATAAATCCACTATGGTGTCTCATATAAGATAAATTGCTCTCCCTTCCATTTGCTCTAATTTCCCCATGGACGACAACTCCAGCTATTTTATTGGATATTTAATCAAATATTTAATCAGGATTTGTAGAGAATTTGCATTATACTTACGAGGAGTTCGGAAAGCCAAAGCTGTCATCAGAGAGCTTTTTCCTGATCCACTGCCAAATAATTACGAATATTATAGAATTATTATTAAGAATTTCAAAGATATTCAAATTAAAAACAATCAAAAATATTACCTTCCTCCTAGAATAGCGGTAAGATCTCCAGGTTTTAACACACCTCTAACTAAAATAAATTTGAACTCTTGAGGATCATTTACAATTTGTTTTAAATTATTTTTTATTATACAAATTCACAAAAACCTACCATTATTGATCAATTGTTTGCAAATCGATCGATTCCTTTTCAGTGCATAAACACTGAGATTTTGCCAAGTGAGGGTCACACCCCCTACACTAGATTCATCTCTAAAATCCTTAGAAGATTTTTGAAACATCACAAAAGCCCCCTGCTTGAGGGACGCTTTATATTTTTCAAAATTCGATTTTTTAATAATATTATTTTTGTTTAAAAGAAATAATATCGCGTATACCGGTTCGGATCGCCGGGTGCCATCCGCCTGTTCAAGCTCGAGGAAACCTTAGCACTGCGAGAATAAGCAAAGAACTCATAGAGAGAGGAGAATATGTAACTTTACAGAACAAAATTCAGGGCCGTAGGATTTTATTCATTTTATTGTTAATTAAAGCGAACAATAATTTATCGCTTTTAATAGACTGAGAAGTGATCACATTCTCTTCTTTCTATAATTGAAAGAATTACTGCTAACAGTGCTTCTAAAGTTAAAATTGTTGATTTTGAACCCTTTCATTTTTAAATCTAAAGTTTTCAATATTTAAATCAAAATTATTCAGTTTTAATTCCATTCCAATTTCAATTAAATTAAATTGACTGGAATCTTTCCAAAAATTGACCCAGAAAACTTGGAAAACTTCTGATATTGTATAAAATTGACCTTCTGTAGCAACCCTAAAATCAGTTACCATAAAATCTATTTTTTATTGGAATTTATCAATATTTTATATATATATTTTTTTAATTTATACAGTCATATATTTTTTATGCAATTCTTTATTGGTGGATTATTTCTACTTACAGTTCGAAGTGGTAGTACCTAGTATACATTAGCCACCTCGAACGTATAGGGTTTCGGTTTTCTATTACATGCCATAATCTTCTCGAGTCTCAAATACGTATCGGAAGAGCCATTTTTCTCTCGATGCCCTGTGGTCAGTCCAGATTTCGATTCCGTATTGATCTTCCAATGAAGAATAATGCAGAATAATAATGTAGATTATCGATTTGACATTTGCATCCACCTTGAGATTCGCGGTTTTTGTGAAATTCTATATAACATTCTAAACCAGATTAAAAAATATCTCATAAGTCTTATAAAATAACTTCAACTGTAAGTCTGTAATTAATAATTAATATAATTTTATTCAGATATTCAGAATTATGCAACTTTAATTTTGAAACGCTGATAATTTAAAATTGATCTGGAAAGAAATATTCAGTCAGAAAATAAGAAACATTAGGGAATCCAATTTCCAATTTTAATTGCTCCTAATTTTCAAATTTTCTAAAATAAAAAAATAAATCATTAACTTTTACTCAGCATTTTCGGGGTGGTTACGGAACTCTTTTTCTCTGATGTGGTCACACGGTGTCAGTAAAAACCGGTTTACAATGATACCGATGTCAATGCGGTTAATTACCGGACAGGAAACTACGATAGAAAATTTGTCTTTTTTTAATTACTCGAGTCAACTTGTGGTACAATCCGTCAGAAATAATTTAAGTTTATTATTTTGACAAATATATTCAGAGATTGAAAAAAATTCATATTTTACATACAAAACCTTATGTTCATAAATTAGGGATTTGGAAATAAACAGAGTCTTCTGTGTAACAAATTAGTTTATTTTATCCTAAAAATATATATTACTTTTGTAGATATGTACTCATTAGATTTGTTGTAGAAAAATCGAATCACTAATCTACATACTGATACGTTCACAATACAAATTTTATATATTCACATTCATACATTAACTTAATTATTTAATTTCCTTCTCATCATTGACTGATTTACGTTTAAAATAAATTAATCAATTTATTTTGCACGATAAGTTTTCAAAAGTAAAGCCAGAAATGCTAAAAATCGGAAAGCAATGATGAGGGAAATTAAACTGGTGATATCCAATAAGAGGTTCCCCTGAAATTAGAAATAAAGACGATTGATTAATAATTTGTTACTTGGACTAAAGCTCCTGGAATAATATATAATATTCAATAAAATAGAACAGTCTTAGTTTCAAACATACTTTTAGTAACAGGATATTTGTGTTCCAAATCGATTTTTTCGTTATTAACATAAAATGAAAAAAAAATTGTGTTATATTATAAACCTCAGCTGAGTGTAATATTTCAAAAAATTGAAAACATAAGAAGATAAATATCTGTATAAAAAGTGATACAATGTATCACAAAGCGATACATTTCACTTTGCATTTAATACTTATTTCTTCATTAGATATAATTTCTTGAATTTTTTTCCTGTAAGTAAACTTAAATATTTTTTTAACTCACTTCCTTAAAATTGTAAGTTTGGAGAACCATTTGACCAGATTTTGGACAAGTTGCATTACTTCTGGTGCAGGCAATAGAATCCACTTCTGCCCATTGATTAATAAGTAGAGCTTCGTTGCCATAACGAAACCATGACAAATACGAAAACCACTTAAAATATTCTGGCACGGATCTATTTGAAAAAATTTAAGTTAATTTACGATTTATTTTTATCACTTTTCAATTCAGCTAACTATTATTTTTTGCTATCTGTTAAATACTTACGCTGTATTGAGGAAGAAACCACCAAAAAGTAAAAATGGAATAATGACTGGAGGTCCTATTGATAGAGCCATTGAAATACTTGTACTTGCACAGGAAATAAGATACCCTGAAAATAAAAAAATTAAAATTAATAATTAAATGAATTTTATATTGCATTTGATACACTTAGAAGTTGTGGAACGAATACCAAAGAAATAGTTGCAATTTTCTGATTGTGTAACCATCTATTTCATACACATCATTTTATATCTAATATA
This sequence comes from Synergus japonicus, assembly GCA_900474275.1. Classification (NCBI taxonomy): domain Eukaryota; kingdom Metazoa; phylum Arthropoda; class Insecta; order Hymenoptera; family Cynipidae; genus Synergus; species Synergus japonicus. The sequence goes on from UCOH01010884.1 coordinate 114,476, forward strand.
TATAGTAGTTATATGTTGCTGTAAATAAACATTGAATATCACAACCATGTCTATTGAGCTCCCGTGTAATATGAGAATAGAGTAATTCTATCATGTGCTAGTAAATACATATTTGCATTCAAAAAGCGCATCAAATATCACTCTGACATATCGCCAACTTAATTCCTTTAAGACATACAGGGACAATTTTAAACATAATTTTTAAACCTAAACCCTTTTTACTATAAATGCAACCAAAATTTTTTCATAGCCTAAGCTATGAAGAAAATCTAAAAAAATTTGATATTCATGTGTTGAAAATAATTATAGATTTTATACTCTCTCAAGGAATGAAGATCGAGAAAAAATTTTCAATCCGTTCCTGATATAGTAGCTATCGGTTCTCATAAATATATTTTACCAGTAGCAAACTAATATCCCATGCTCTTTACCACGTTGTTGCGTGGTATCATCTTCACATATATTTTAAAGATGAGTTGATATTATATCAGTGGTATCATTCACCCGAGAGGCAAAAAAATTATCACAATAAATTGACCATTTCAGAAAAAAAATTGCTGAAATAATTTTTATCATTTAAAAACAAATTTTAATTAAGAATTTTTTTAGAAGTTATGTGACAAGTTTTATCGAAAAGATAAACTTTATGAAAAAAAATTTCTGCAATGGACTAATAAATATAATTATATTTACCGAATGAAGTTGCGACGTTTGCTACTAAAGCGACGACTCCAGCAGCGATGAAAAAGTGATCTACCCCAGGATAAAGTCGAACCATCGGGTAAGAGATGAATGTAAAAATAAGAGGCACTGCAATAAATATTGGTGCTTCTGCCAAAGTTTTGCAGAGAAAATACACATCTGTTCTGTACATTCCATTCCGGTGTTCTCGTAAAAAAATTGGCAACTCAGCACAAAAGACCTTAACAAAAAAAGAGAAAATTAAAAAGAAATTTTTATATTTTTCAATGTAGATAAAAAACACAGAAAAGAAAATCTCTTACACTAATGACTGCAAATACATTTTGGAAAGTCATATTTGTGAGGAAAATAAAGATCGCTCCATTAATATTCATCACTCCATCTTGATCTAAACGTTGTCCAAAGAATATTATCCCAATCAAAAGAGATACCATCTGCAAAATTTAAAATCTTATTTCTGCAAATTCATTCTTGTATAATAATTTGTATTGCGATTTATGGGTGTTAACATACCACAGTTTGTAAGAGCCTAACTTTGATGAGAATTGGTTCCTTGATGACAGAAAGCCAGGATCTCCAAAGCACTGCTCGAAATTGTTCGCACCAGGAAGCTTTGTATGGTGAAGTTCCTCTCAAAGAACCAGTTTTCCAATCCACTAAATCTTCATATTCACCTTGAATTGTTTCAGCTTCCAAGGCAATTTTCGTTCCCATATCACTCTTTTGAAAAGTGTCACAAATTGTATTTATCGAGTGACGACAGGAAATCTCTCGTCCAGGAACAACAGCCAACATTTGTACAAAGTAATCCGCAGGGTTGTAATTGCTCGGGCAAGCTGCTCCTAAACTTTTCGTTTTCAAATTCTTATCAATAATGTCAAAACTATTTTTCGACTGGGGATTTCAAGTAAAATAAATGAAACTTACGACTTGAAGAACGAATAGGCTTGTTCTGCAGTTCCCATAAATGCGACTCTTCCTTCTGCCATTAAAAGAATTTTATCGAAAAGGGCAAATAGTTCAGAAGATGGTTGGTGAAGAGTTGCTACAATTGTTTTTCCCCGTGCTGTAAAAATATTAAAATATACAAATGTTTTGATACAATTAATCTTCAAGAGATACTCTAATTTCGTACCTGCTAATGTTTTTAAAACAGAAACGACTTGATGTGCCATGAAGGAATCGAGACCAGAAGTGGGTTCGTCACAAAACATAAGTGGAGGATCCGTTAAAACCTCGGAAGCAAAAGAAAGTCTTTTCATTTCTCCACCTGAGAGTCCTTTTATTCTTCCTGGTATTCCTATGACTGTATTTCTACATTTGGTTAAAGCGAGCTGAAAAAATCATATAAAGTTATTTGAATATTGTTTATTTAATTTTAGATTTTTTCTAATATGAAATGCGAACCTCTGAAATGACTTCGTCGACTCTGTGCACCCTCTGTTTAAAAGGAATTTGCTTGTTCATCCTCACCATAGCTTGAAAAAGCAAATGTTCTTTGACAGTGAGGGTACCAACAAAAAGATCATCTTGCTGGACATAAGCCATTCTAGAAGTGAGAACACTGGAGGTGACTTTTTGTCCATTTACAGCCATTGTCCCAGAAGTTGTAACCCCTCGCCCCGAACGAAAAGTTAGTGCATTTAAAAGGGTCGTTTTTCCAGCCCCAGAGGATCCCATGATGATTAGTAATTCACCAGGATATGCTGCTCCACATACTAAAAAGAACCGATGTTGGAAACTTTTACAAATGAACAGATTAAAAAAAACAAATGATTAATTCTTAAATTTGAATTTTTACCATCTTTAAGAAGATGTTTTTGTTGGACTGGTCTTTGGGAAGTTTTGCAAAATATTCCATCCCAAAAACGTTCATTTCTGGTTGCTGCGAATACATTTACGTCACTCCAAGTATAAGTTATTTTATCAAACGAATCTCCACTTTGACTTTTTGCTGAATTGTCAATAGGTTCCATCCGCAAAGATGCTTCTGGAGTATGACTTTGGGATGTGATCCCAAGATGAGAATCCTTTAAATAAAAAAAATAATTCTTGTAACAAGCAGTAGCACTGAGTAGATAAAAACAAACAAAAGTTTAGAGTTAAATTTTTAGGGAGAAACATTTAAGGATTAAAAATATCATATTACATTGATTGACTGAAATAAATAATTTTTTTCTACAGATGTTCAATTTGTACTAAGAAGCCAAATGCAGCTGTCGAACATTATTTCTTGATAGGGCTTCGGTAGCCTTTTCACTCTCATCATTCCAACTTATTACAGCAGTAAAATAATGTTTCACGTTAGAAATTAGAAAAATATTTATTTTTAAAATTATTTCACTTACAAAAACAACTGCTCGATAAGAAACCCTTTGTTTTGCAACTGAAGATGAGGTAGCGGACATCAATGGTTGCGTTTCGTTGTTGGTAGGCATTTTGGAAATTAATAATTTCCTTTTTCAAATAAAATATAAATTTTGGTGTAAAAATTGTTGTATCCAGTCTTGAGAGATTTTTCCTGCTTTTCTTCACTAACTGGTTGCACAATCAATCAACCACTTCTTTGAAAGTTACTTTCTGATTCCATTTTCGTCACTCCACATTGTCTTTCCCTTCAATTGTGAAATTAAAGAAAAAATTAGTTGGCACCATAATTAGCAATTAAAATTAGAATCATTGATAAAGGTAATAGATTAATTAAATTCCTGAAAGTTCTGATTTCATATTTTCAAAAGACATATTTAAAATAACGTATATAATTAAAAATTAGTGCTTAATTAAAATTATTGTTTTATTTTTATGGTAATCTATCTGCTTTAAGTTAAAACCCTTTCAACTTGTGTATATATATCCAATTTCAAGCCACATCCTGCATGTTAGATCCATTAATTTCCGTATAAATTCTAGGAAACCATTTTAAAATAAAATAATTTATTAAATTTAATTAGACACAATCTATTCTTAATACAAATTAAACAATTTGTTCTGCTACTCTATTTTATGTTTTCGTCATCTGAACCTTGTCATTCGATACAATTCTATACTCTCGTGAGCACAAGCAGGTTTAGCATTTATTTCTGTTTTAACTTTTCTATTTTTAATTTTAATTTATATACATATTTATATTTTACTTAATATTTTACAAAAGAAAAGAATATTTATTGTTTTTATTTGTCTCTGTTATAATTGCTGGTTTACCGCAGAACTTTTGTGTCTCTTTTATGGTGTTTTGCTTGACTTATGTAACGAATGCCATTTACGTAGGGGAGCTTTAAACAATAAAAACCATTCAGTTTTCACAAAGAACCTTATTGTGGGAAAAATTAATTAAAAGCATAAAAAATGATTGGGAATAAGCGCAAAACCTTAACACATAATTAAAAGCGAAAAATAATTATCTTTAATCATATGTGAAAGAGTTTATCACCCTCCTTTATATTTATATAATTGTATCTATTTTTAGAGAGTGGTATTTTATTTTATCAAACAAATTTTAAATAAAAATGTTGTTATCTCTTTTGACACGCTTTATACGTTTACTTTTCACTTATATTTTTATTAAAAATTCTTCAATTTTCTTCCTCTTCAGGCACTTTTCAGTCAAAAGGGTTCTTTGGAAACTTTTTATTTCATTACGATTATTTTAAATGATTTAAAAAATAATTACCCTTGAAAATATTAATCTAAAATATAAATTCACACCTGAGAATCACTCGCGATTTCATTCTAGAGACAAGTCTAGTCACTGCCGCGACGAGTGCTGCGACTTAACTGACGGTCAGATATTTTTCCTCCTCAATGTAATTCTCTTAAGTTGAGAAGACTAGCGATATTACCAAATCATCATTTCTCTTTTCCTTATCAGCAAAATTCGTTCTCTATTCTTTAAGAGTAACTATCGAAGAAATTAATACGAATTAAAATCTGAAAATGAAAAAAAAGGAATGATTAAATTTTAATTTTAAAAATGATTCACGTATGAAAGAAGAAACAAATAAATATGTGTCTATCGAGAAAAAAAAATCTAGCCAAAACTAATTTACGTATTACATTTTTATTTTGTTCGTTACTTCGTACAGTGACTTTATAAATAACGCAGACGTACAATGAGTTTGGTATTTTTATATGCTTGTCGGTATTTACAATGATATTAAAACATAACTTCATTCTTTTCTTCAATTATGAAAATTTATTGATCATGGAGAAATAAACTCGACGTGAATTCGACAATCCTATCTATTTGAAAGTTATAAATGAGAAAATTTTTCTCTTTCTAACTTTTACTCCTTCAGAAGTGAAAACTATTCAATTTCAGCTAATCTCGTTCGAGGAAACAAATCCTAAATCTAAAAACGAAAAATTTTCTATTAAAAATTGCATAATTTTCGTATTATACAAATTTCAAGTTACTACTGAGAAAGAGTTGATTAAATGTTTCTTCAATAGCGACAGAATTTTTTAAAGAATCCAGCTTTTTCATTTTGATCATTTCCACTACAGTGAAAAATGTTATCTTGCGAAGAAATCAGTGCTAAATGTATCTACGATGAGCAACTGTCATTAAAATTAAAATTTCAAATATACAGTTTATCTTGTCAAATTAATCCAACTCTTCCCCATCAAAGTCTCATTTTGTTTCAATTTCCAAGTTACAAAAGGATTACCTAATACAATTTTCATAATTGCCTAACAAAATTTTCTCTTGTAACTTGAAAAGATTAAATGAGACTTGAAAAATAACATCATTTATACCTAAGAATTTTGTGAAATCTTATTAACAATTAGCGCACAAAAAACTAAAAAATTTACAGCATTAAAGACCAGGAGATACTGGCCGATTGAGTAGAACGTACGATTTCCGACTTCTCCATCGGCGTGAGCAAAAAGTCACTCATCACCCTTAACAAAACTTTTCTTAAAAAGAAACATATTTTATGTAAGAATTTACTATCACTTCACAGCGCTGAGGAAGAAATTCACCATGATAAGTTTGGAAAATTTTATTTCTTTTATGAAAATCTCACGAAACAATTTCAATTTTTTATCAAGTTTGGTAAGAGATTTACTTTTTAAACACGCTACTTATTGCACAAATTTAAATTTGAAAGGTGTATAGTTTGTTTTCAAAAAATGATAATTCGAAAGCTAGAATTGAGATGTTTCTAAACTATTAGAATAACGGAATATCAAATTGAAATGTTTTAATGATTGTGAATTTCAAAATTGAAGATCACATAAAAGAATTATTTTCTATAAATTTACTAATTTCTCAAACTTTTCAAAGTCAGCCTCCTGCTGTCATTTCAGTATACGCTTGTCCAAAATTATGCTACTCAATTTCTCGCATAATCAAAATCTCTCAGACTTTGATTCGAAAAAGAGAAAATTTAATTATACCATTATATACTTGCGGAAAGTGTAAAGAAAAGTCTGTTCATTTCCGCATTGCTTTCCGAGCAATCGCGTTATCTTTAATCTTTAACAGAATACTTCTCATAGAATGTAAATTAATCTTAATACTTTTCCTAGCTTTTAAAACCCAGCAGATTGACTATCTGGGCAAAGAAGAGGACTGAACCAAAAAAATATATGTAAAGTGAAAAAAAGTAAACAGAGACTTTTTTCTTTATATCCCTTTCCGCTTCCGGTTGTATTTTATTATTATCACAAATTTCATTGAATTCCTTTCAAAATCAACGACTTTGCATTTCGAGCGACGCATCTATAAAACGTCGGGTGCTATTTTGTGATTGGTTCATTTCCTATTAATCATCCACTCTAATCATATCAGTGCTCGTAGAGACTGTTCCTACGGCGATTTACTCTAATTTATTTACATTCTACATTATCTATTCCTCATTTTCACACCATTCGCTATCAGTCGAAGAAATTCAAAGTAAGTTTTCGTATTCGTTATAATTTTTACAAGAATCCAAATGATGCGAATTACTACAAGATGATAATGTACTTTCACATTCTCATTATTTATAATTATAATTATGTAATATTTTTTAACACTCCGTGCGGGAAATTCAATTTCGCACACGCTGGGCCAAAAAAACGTATGCTAAATCAAGCTTCGCACAGGTCGTGTCAAAAATGCGATTCCATACATGTGCGAGAAAGTGATTTCAGCTTTGTGTGACTTTTTCACATTCACGCACTAGTATCGAAATGTACTATTTCGCATCACTGGATTCAAACGTATTTCCATACAAGCGAATACATCTGAGCTTTTTGAATAAGGGCGAAAGAATTTCGCACGACCTTCGTCGATTTCCTCATTCATAGAATTTTCCACATAAGTAGAAATGGTCGAGCATATTTCTGTGAAATCTATTCTAGTCTCTAGGTATATCCGTGGAAAAAGATGCAACAAAATTGCGTTCTAGCCAGTACATATTGCTTTAAGTTATCACAATGCTAGACACGATTCGATGCATTTTTAAATCGACGGTAAAAAGTACGAGAGCTGAAGACACTCGTTGTCTTGCAAAAACCCATCGAGCCGTCGCTTTAGAATAAAATAATAAGTCGAAATTGAGAAATTAGTTGCTCTCGTCTAACATTTGTCTATCGATTAAAAACGAGACAGTCTTACCGCAGAGGAACGATTTAGAATTTATGTTGTTTTGTTGTTCTTTGCCATGTTATGTGAGGCCCAGTTGAGCGAAGTCTTCCACGAATTGCAAAGAGCCTCATCGAATTTACCTCTGAAATGCTTCAGTGCCTCGCTTTCTGGCATGTCGAGTACCTGTAAAAACGAATATAATATTTTTTAAGGAAAGTGTTATGACTGCTTACATATTGAGAATGTAACCTATGAATATAGTATCATTAATAAGTAATTTAATTTTACTTACAAGAGTATCTCTCAAGTAATTGAGATCCTTTTCAGACGTAAGTTCGGGAAGACCCGTGGAGATCATCATCGCGAAGAGCGAAAGAATCAGTCCTCCGTGTCGTCTCAAAATCAGAAAGGCTTGTTCGCAGTAATTTCGGAAGCGTTGAAATTCGACAGCTTGTCCCTTTTTCGTTTGCCCTTTGTTGATCACATGGACGAAGTCGTTAGTCAAAACGAATGGGACACGCTCTCTTCTGAATCCGAATTTTTCTTTGAAGTGTCCCAGGATATGTCCAAAGTCCACGTGAAATAATTGGCCCGATTTCTTTACCATAATGTTGTCTGAGTGTCGATCAGCGATTCCGAGGACATAAGTTGCAACGCAGTAACCTGCACAACTTAATGTAAATTCTTCGATCGCCTTATTTAATTCTGCGTCGGATTGATTGTGGTCTTTCAGCCAAGCTAAAAGCGATCCTCTCCTGAGAATATTAAATTAAAATAAGTAAACCTGAAGATAGTTGAAACTAACAAGGAAAAATATTAGTAAAAAGAAAGACTCACTTAAAGGCAGCGGTCGCTGAGAAAATTCCTTTTTCCTTCTGTATATTAGCGATTGTCTCCGCACTGAGCACAACTTCAATCAACCCCACACAATTTTCAGTGGAGATGCAACCATAAGGATTCATGCGTAAATCCAGTCCTTCCCTTTTCCAGAGTTTGTCCATTATTCGCAACATTTGTAATGTTAACATGTCCTGTCTCAGATCGTCACCGTGTTTCAAGATGATGTAAATGTCTTCTCCATAGGGGTCAATGTTCTCAAACACAAGCCATAGAGGACGTCTTTTGCTGTCCATTACTCTGCATTTTTCGATTCTGAAAGCGCAAAAAAGAATTAATGTTAAATCTGTTTTTATAATAATTCTTAGTTAACACAAAAAAAGATATAAAATAAAAATTTACATACTTAATTCGATTCCACCTGAAGCTTGGATCCAGTGGATTTAGGACATTCGAGAGAGCCTCCTGGCAGTGAGGTTCGTTAATAAAATCTTGTAAAGCCTGCATGGCGCCTTTGCGATCCTTCCCGCGCAATTTGAGATGTTCCATACTCGTTTTTAGTTTGTCTAGGCATTCCATTTGTTTGAAAAGCGCCTTCATGTGTTGCTGACTTCCTCTGCAGTATGCCTCGAGAATTAAGCCAAATCGAACCGACACTGAACCGACTTGCATCTCCGATCTATAGAAAAGAAGAGTAAAGAGTTAAACACAAAACAAAATAATAAAATAGCAACAAAATTTACTTAATTGTATAAAATTTACCGAAGATGCCAAAACAGAAAGTGCCCAATTCTTCGGTTATTAAGTGCCCGTCTCAGAAGGAACTCCGTCAATTCACAAGATAAATAATTTTCATGTTTCAAGGCCTGCACGAGTTGAAGTAAGAAAAGACTAAGATCTTCGTCACTAACATCAAGAAGACATCGAACAGCAAAGCTTCGAACGTTTTGATCAGCGTAGGCGTAATCCAACAACTCAAGGGCTCTTTCAGCTGATAGTTGTGGCCATTGCTGTATTAGTGCAGTAGCTTCTGCAACTTCCCTGATAAAATATAATATAAGAAATTATTAAGAGAAAACATTTTATTGTCCTTATGATTTATTATCCATCTTCTCTTTTTATTTTACCTGTGATCATTCCATTCAACACAATGAAGTAGTTTAGCTAGAAGAGTTGGTATCTTCCGCAAACAGTGATGTCTCAAAACCCACATAGTCTTTTTCTCCTGTTCATGAAGCTCGTGTAAAGGATCTCTGTCCGCTAATGCTCTCAACTGTTCCAATTGCTGAAGCGAATTTGCGTCTGATTCTTCATTAGGTTCTTCCTCGATCCTCTCTTCGGACGATTCTTGAAGTTTCGCAGCGTACTCTACCATTTTTTCGGGCGATGGATAGAGCACGGACTTGTCTTTTCCATAACTAGATAGTATAATATAGCAGAAACACAGGTTATTTTGTTGCATTAAAAGATAATATTATAAAGATGAGATTTTGCGAATTTAAATTTTAATGTTTTTGCACCTACTTTGGAAACGTTAGCATCAGGGCGGCAGCACGATCAATGTGAGGATTAGAGACTACGGTTCCAAGAGGATGAAGTAGATCATCATTCTGCATATCCTCTGCATAAGTCCACGTGTAGAGCGTCATTGCGCCTGTTTTGAGCTGACTCTTAAAATCATAAATCGTCGTATTCGTCCAGCAGAGGGGATTTATAAAGTACTCTTGTTTTGAGTCCTTCATCAGTCTTCGACTTTTGAGCCCTTTTGCAGTCTTACTGATCTCGTATAGCACGAAGCAAAGCCTCGCCATTCGGGGTATATCCTTGACTTTGATGTCGAAATTGAGCGTTTCTTCCCATTCGCAACTACCATCCAAAGCCACTATCGTCTCTTTGGTTTTCTGACTCTCGCACAAGGACTTTCCACCATGGAATAGGCCCGCTTGCAGACCAATCTAAAAAACCAGAAAATATATTTTTAGATTATAGTAAACAAGAGAAAGTCGTGGAAATAAATTTCAACCTTGGAAATAAATATACCTCGACAGTGCGGTGAGCAGCGTCGCAATTAAGTCTGGAAATTCCATTAACGTAGAACGAAAATTGGTCTTCTATTTTCCATACTGAAATATGTTTTCCCTTTTTACGGAGTGTTAATGTGGAGAAGGAAGGTCTCGCACGTTTAAGAGTATCTGCTTCGGGATTTTCAAATGAATTTTCTTTATCCATGGGTACGTTTTCTACGCTGAGAAATAAAATATTTGGTGTTGTGTCCCTTGATATACATTCTTGAATGTAAGTGAATTGGATGAGAGGATATTCTCCAACGAGAAACTCTTCTTGTCCACAGACTTTCAGTATAAAGTCACTGGGTCTCTCTCCTCGTAACATCATCGTGTTCGCTCTTTTGTTCAAAATCATTACGAGCAACTGGTGTGGCGTTGTCGAGTGAGGAACTATGAAAGTGAAGGTTGTCTGTAAATTAAAAAGATGTACATTAAAAAGTTGAATAAATCTATACACAAGAAAAGAGTTTAAAACTTCATAGTAGAATTGGTGAATTTAAATAAAATAATAGATTTATTTACAAATAAAATTTTTAATTAGAATACTTTAATTCTTTTAATTATTTATTTTACTACATAAGTATTATATTTATTAAAGATTTAAACCATAATATTATATTTTCAAATTTAAATACATATTAATGACAGAAAAAATGCAATCCACCCCCGCGTTACCCTGTTTTACCGACTGTGCATGTAAACAACAATGTTCAAAATTTAAAGGACCGTTACAAGTTTTTTTGACTCGAGTCACTCCGATTTTTAAACTGTCTTAAAGTAAAACAATTTTAAAAAAATAGTGATCTCAAGTTGTTTAATTTTGACAAAATAAGGACCTTTTTACTTAACATTTTAAATATTCGAAATTAATCGTCAGAAAAGTCAGAAATTTGTGATTTATACAAATCCTAACCTCAACATGACGGATGTGTCATTCACAAACTGCAGCGCTGATTCGTTATTAAACGAATCTTTGCAAGAAATCTCGGAACTCAGAAATCAGGTAACTAAATTAACAAACAAAAATGAAGAATACCAGCAAAAAGTCCATGTATTGCGTCGTGAACTGGAATCCACGAACGCAATGTACAAGGAAGTCAAGGAACTCCTGGATGAAGTTTCGAGTCAACAATCCGAAAAAATAGATCAAAAGATTCAAGAACTCACAGATAAGTAAGAAAAATTATTGAAAACTAATTTAAAACTGATGAAAATGTTATTTTTAAGCTTATCAGTTATTCAATTTGATTAAATTATATCTTTAGGCACACTCATGAACGAAAATATTACGAGGCTCGCATAGAAGAACTTGAAGAAGATTTAAGCTCTAAAATAAGAGAAAATGAAAAAATGCAAAATCAGATCGAAGAGTTAAAAGCAAAAACGAAAATGCCAGCTATACAAGAACAATCAATTTACGAGGAGGAGTCAGGAGAACAAGAAAAAAAAATTACGGAACTTATGGATCTTTTGCAAGAAAAAGACGATAGACTCCTTGAATATGAAGAAACTTGCAAATTTCTTGAAAACCAAAGTTCCGAAATGCAAGACATAATTCAGGTAATTACTAAAATTAGAAGTTCTAAAAGAATCAGACGTTTTTAATGAAAACGTAATTTTGCCTAAATTATGGGTTTTTACAAAATACAAATTTCAGAGTTTCAAAATTAGAATTGAAGAAAAGGATCAAATAATTGAAAGTACTCAGGAGGAACTTGCAGAATGCCGTATAGAACTAAATACATTAAAAACTGCCCCTGTTGCTGGTTCGAAAAAAGGTATGGAATCTTCTATAAGAAACTAAAATAAAATAACTGAATAGATTATATATAAAAGATTTTGGTTATCATATAATTTTTTATAGGGAATTCTTTATTCGCGGAGGTGGAAGATCGTAGACAAATTATGATGGAAAAAATGAACTCGATGCGGGCCAGTTACCTTGAAATGAAGCGATCTTATCTTTTCAAGGAGAACGAAATCAAAGTTTTAAAAACTGAAAGAGCCGCATTAATTAGAAAATGGGAGGACTCGGCTGTCGAAGCTGTCGAACAAGAAACGACACTTGTAGATGCTTACAAAAACAGAATCGCAGATTTGGAAAAGAAACTAAAGGAAGAGAAGAAAAAGCACAAGCAGTTTCAAAACGAAGTACAACAACCTGGTTCCAATATAAGGTAAGTTCAACTAAAACCCGAATTAAAAGTCACATTTTGACTCGAATATTTTACTCTAGATTGTGTATTAATAAACTTAATCTTTTTCAGTTATTTCCAATCCTTGCTGAACTCGAAGAAGAAAGAAATCGAAGAACTTCGTACGCAAATTGAAGACAATTCAATTAAAACTTTACTCGAGGAGGAAAAGTCTTACAAATTTGGAAAGCGGTTAAGGTACTGGAGATACAAAGCGATGTCGTTAGAGGTAATCATTTTTGTAATTATAAAAAAGTGAGCTTTTAAATTATACAAAGAATACAAATCAAATCATTAAAAACAATTTTTCTTTGTTTTAAACAGGCAAGTCTTTTAGCGGTTCAAAGTCAATTACAAACTGATCCAAATTCATCTTCTATGGAAATTCTGCACCTGATTCAAAAGCAAATGAGCGAAAAAACTCTCAAAGCAGACGCTGACATCGATGATGAGTTTGAGTTGAGCTTAAAACCACAAATAGTAGATGAAACTAAAGTTTCTTTAGACAGTTTGATCCGACCGAAATCATTTTCCCCTATTCATACAAACTCCACGGAAAGTTCAGAGATGTCTTTAACGAATGTTGTAGACGGTTCAATCCTATCATCAAATCAAACCGTTCTTGAAAATTGTATTCCAAATTCATTAAGTAATGTATGTCGTACTCTAAACCTTACAACCGATATGTCGATGACGGAAGTAATTGAAACAAAAAATCCAGATAGTACATTGAAAATTGAATTAGAAGAAGATCTCACAAACTTTTTACCAACTTCTACAAGTTCTTGTTTACAAGAAAAGACAAAAGAGTCATATATGCAAGTTGTTCCACTTAAACAAGAGTCTTATGCTGATAAAGAGAATATTTCTGCCGCTGGTAACGCTTCGATATTAAAATCAGCTTTGTCGAAAACAGGGCAAGGACAGGATGAAATTAAGGAAAAAAAAGCTTTGCGATTCACAGCAGACACGAGAGACCCAAAACAAGGTTTACTTAAACGATTGAAGGATAATCAAAAGAAGTATCCTATCCTCTTTATTTCGAGCAAGCCGAATAAATAATTTTCGAATTGTATTTTAGCTCCTTGATATAGGAAATATGTATTGTGTAGTGAATTTACCGTTAAGAGAATAAATGTATTTTTGTAAAAATATTGTAAAGCTTTCGGTTTTGTATGCCCAGAATAAAAAATACAGTAGTTTACTCACTTCAGTATTTTCAAATTTGGTGAGCAGTTGGATATTTCCATCTTTAAGTCTGGATTCAATATGTTTTGGCAGGATTATATTAGTTGCTAGTCTTGAAGGGAACTGATACTGTATTTTTTCTGCCCACGATTTCTTTTGCCTACCGAGCGCAATTTCGTCTCCGAGAACTCTCATTTTCCACCTAAAGTCGTTGACTTCAGAATTCTTGAGAGCTGAGAACTCATGCAACCCTTTTCCGATCAGAAGACCGATTTGCGAGTCTAGATTTCTGTCTCCTTTTACTCCCTCACGCTCGATTACTTTTAGTACTGAACAAAAAGGCTTTATATCGCACAGTCTTCTGGTTTCATCTTGCAACTCTTCTGCTTCTGCGTTTGCATTAATACAGGAGAAAACATAGGAGTTAGCATCTTTTAATGTTCCATGCAAAGGATATTTGCTGCCTTCGTCCCATAGGTCCTTAAAATTGTAAAATATACAATAAAATTAACTTTTGCATTAAAAAATATGTTTCTTCAAAAATAGAAAAAAAAACATAATAAAAAATGTGAATTATTTCAATTTTTTTTAAATTTTGTATGTTTCTAAATTGTACAGCATGTATAATATTATAATGTTTATTTTCACGAGACAGTACTTTTTCATTTGTGTAAGCTGATAAACTTCGTAAGAAAATAGTTTGCTGTGACGCTTATTTTTATTGCTTCCTATCTAAAGTACACATACTCTAAACAACAAATAGTTTAGTGATAAATTTAATTTTCAATTTACCTACTGATAATATATTTGTATTATTTTTATTAAGAGAAAAATAAGGAATATAAAAAAACAGGTAATTTTGCGAGGAAGCGGTATAAATAAAAACAGTAATTCATTTATAATTTAAAATTGTGTCATTTTTAAATTTTATATTTAAAAAATGTATAAAACCTACTAGTTCAAAATAGAATTCATTCCTTAAAAAATAATGGAGATTTTCTAGGTGAAAATCGTTATTTCACTTTTATTTTGAAATAACAAGGATTTTTAAAAAACTATTTTAGAAACCATATACAACTTAAAGCTAGTTTGCATTTTTAGTACATAACTAAAATAGGAAATCATTCTAAATACACCACCAAAACAATAACAATCAGTTTCTCCATAGTTTATTCAAGCTCCCAATTTAAAAATTTGAAAACAGCAAAGACGCAGTAAAATAAAAGCTGTACAATCTGGACTCTAATGTAAAATAAGAATTTCTACCTCCTTAATTTCGGTGAGAGTTGTGTTGCGATTAGTTTCCAAAGGGATAACAACACCATTTGGCATAAGACATGTGAGCTCAACAACTTCTGTTGGAGTCTTTGTCCAAAAGTTGTAAGTATACGCACTTGGTGTGTGAACCATGATGCAAGCTTGTTTTTCAATCAGAGTACCAAAATTTAATTATCAGTCCACGTTGGACTGTCGCCTATGAGTCACAGCAGGGGATAAACACTTTCAAGAACGGGTGTTCCATATTTCTAACCTCAATAGATTCAGTCTTTGCTCTCGTTCTCGCAAAAAAACTGCTTTGTTTTCATTATGTAAGCCAAAATGTGGACAATGTTAATCATGTAAGTGTCAAAGTATTTTTTTACAGGTTTCCCTGATGCCGAACACATTGATCAAAATTTCTTATCCCAAATCTCGCAAACTGTACAATCACTTAAGGCACGACGAATCTCCACTTTTTCACGTACTGAAAAATTCAATACAATGCGGATTTCTACAAAAGTCACTTGAGATGCAATGAAAAATAATTATCACTGCATACAAAAACAACACGAGACGGCCATTACATATTTACCCGTGTGCCCCCACCACTAGTCGCCCTAATCAGTTTGCGCTTGCGTCGAGTATTTATTCAGAGATTCAAAAAAACCGCCATTACTTATTACTGCGTATAAGTTACTGCCCAACTTCAATTTCCCCTCCTATTTCAAACTTTTCACCATTCCCCGCGAGTGTACAATAAGATTTTCCTCCCGAATGCACCTGTGGTACTGCTTCATTTTCTTAAAAATACAAATTTCAATATTTAAGAAAAGGGCACAATAGTCGCAGTACCCGAGTAAAGATAAAGCCAGATAAAACCCGGGTGGAAACGGTAGAAATGATGAAGACTCTACTGTACCGACAGGCTACAATGAATACTACTTTAGTTCCCGTTTTCGTCGATTCAAAACAGCGCTCCGTGCATAAATTTATCGGTTCAAAGGGTTCAAAGCTTTAATCGGTTCCAATATCAAAATATTTCTCTTAATTATTCCTCTAAATGCCTTTTGAGTAAAATAAAAAAGACATACTGTTTACTATATATATGTGACTTCTCATTTGACAAATCTCAAATGTCTGTTTTACCGAACGTTGGTTTTGTCTGTCATCAGTCTTTTGTTGACAGGGTAAATGTTACAGATATTAAATGATTTCAATTTCTAATCACAACTTTCATTTAATAAACAGCTCTAATTTTGTGTTATTTTGATTAAAAATTAAAATTGATACTCTAAACGCAAGAAAAATAAAGCTCAAACCTATACGATTTAAATTTTCCCGCGATAAAATAACAGAAGGAAGTGTCATCTGGTGGTTTGAAAATGGAGCAGAGAACTGTTTCTAGGTTATGTTGTTAGTGATAAAAGTAATAAAACTTTATGCGGCGCGATTCTCACTAGAGAGTAGAAATAAACAGAAGAAAAGGCGAAGTAGTGTTGAGTGGACGTAAAATATCGTCATGTCTACGCCAAATAAGAAGTTAAAAAAACCCGAGGATCCCGGAGATGGTATGGAGAATCGTGACTATGACCTTGAGATTCAAAAGGCTCTGGAGGAAATCGACGGATGCCAAAATCAAATCGATGGACTCAACGAGAAGGCCAGCGATGAGATCCTCGAAGTGGAGAAAAAATACAATAAACTCCGCAAGCCTTATTTCCAAAAGCGAAATGATATCATCAAGAGGATACCCAACTTCTGGGTCACTGCTGTATCCTTTTTCTTTAACGGCATGGTTTCGCCCCATGGATATTTTTCCTAAGATTTTGACGTTTCCCGGTTGCCGGCGTCCACCGGTACCATCCGCCATCTTGCTCTTTCAAAGCCAACGGAATATATTCGCTTTTTTGGTGGTAATTATTTCCTCGAGAAAGAACTAAAGCTTTTTTTACTTTGTTACATTTTTAGAGCTTATTTCGTAGAGAATTTTAATTAGGAAATGCAGGATTTGATTGCAGCCAGTTTGGAGGACGTATCTTTTGACAATGCACGGGTTACTCTTTTATGTAGTCGAAGAGACTAATTAGAATTTGGCTAAGGCGATTTAGATCGTTATAGAATTCCATATTTTTAGGTGGATTTGAGACTATTGAGCGAGAGATTTTGAATGGCCTTTAATACTTGTTTTATTTAGGTTTAGAATTCAGTTCTAAAGTTATAAATGATTGCAAATTGAGTTTTTGTTGACAAAAGTTTAAATCTTTTAAAGGAAGTGGGATATGTAATTTGAGAGTAATCATGAAATTTGAAGGTTCTAAGCATAAATTGTTTTGGTTTCCTTAACTCATATATCAGTTTGTTAATAATAAAAAAATAGCCGACATCTTAGAAGAGGAAGAGGAAGACGCCCTCCGATATTTAAATAAATTGGAGGTGGAAGAATTCGAAGACATAAAATCCGGCTATAGAATCAATTTCCACTTTGAGGAAAATCCGTACTTCGAAAATGACGTTCTCACTAAGGAATTCCATTTGGGTTCATCAGGTGAGCACAGTTTTAAAGAGATTTGACTTATCTTAAATGTTGCTAGCTTGAATCTTTAATTGTGCTGCTAGCTTAAGTTTGGATTACTATGTTACACATTGAATTTGTTGCTAGCTAGTTATATGTGAAGGATCCCACGCTATAAGTGTCCAAGTATCAAGAAATACATTTTTTAGAAGAGCCATACGAAAAAAGAGAATTGTAGAAATAAATGGTTAAAAAATCTTGATATATACTTGGTGACTTTCAACGTGCTACCCTTTAAATATAGAACTTAAAAGAATCGGAGAACTCATTTAGCCCTAATGAAACTCCTGCTTGTTTGCAGGAGATCCAGCATCTCACAGCACCACAATTCGTTGGAAAGACGGCGGCGATTTAGTGAAAAGTGCGAAGAATAAGAGTCAAATGAAGGGCAGAAAAAGGCCGCTTATTCACAGAACGTTTTTCACCTGGTTTGCGGATCATGGCGATCCAAGCTCAGATGAAATCGCTGAACTTATTAAAGACGACCTATGGCCTAATCCCTTACAGGTAATAAAAATGGATTTGAAGTAATTTAGATGTTTATGGATCGGGCGAAGTTTGAATTTAGGAATTTCTAATTTTATACGCTTTAAAAGTGGAATTCTTTGAAAATTAATCTACTTCAATATAACTTAATAATCTTTGAATCCTCAGAAATTGATTCAATATTTCACTAAAATGTTTTGTTTGCTTTTTCTAGTATTATTTGGCTCCCGATATTGATGGCGAGAATGGAATTGAAGGTGATGGAGAGGAAGGAGACTCAGACGAAGAGGAAGAGGAAGAAGACGGTGTAGGAGAAGAAGGTGAAGAGGGTGTCGAAGTCGAGGAAGGTGAGGACAGTGTGGAAATCATGGAAGATGGTCCAGAAGAAGAGGAGGAGGAGGAAGAAGAAGAGGAGGCCGTGAATGAAAATGAAGGTGCATATTCCAAATTGAATTAAAACCTTTTAAAAATTAATCGAAAATTAATACTCGTCGTTTCAACGATATGATTTATTATTTTAATTTACTTTATCCATATCATAAGATTAGATTTTATTCCGCTTTAAAGAAAAACTATTTAATATTTTTTTCTGAATTGTTTTAGACGGCGAAGAGCCAGAATAGAGACTAAGGTAAACCCTATGGTACAGAACAACTGGCGAACATTTCGAAAGAACAATAAGAAACGCAAACATTCTTACAAAGAAATGGAGAGTAAGGTTTTTCGCGCGCAATTACGAACACCTGCCTGGAGTCATTATATATATAATAATTATATTAAAAATAGAATAGATCTAAGTCGAGACATCAAGCAGGAGTTCCATTGACCTATTGCTGTGCATAGAAATCAACAAACACACTTCCTGAACGAGGCACATCTGGCAATTTCTAAATGGGATGAAAAAATAACCCTCGAGTTCATTTTTAACCGAAAAAAACCAAGCGCTGTGCGCAAATATTTTTAATGAGAATGCCTTTTATATTTTAAATTAAGTTTTTTCTTCGTTATAAAAAAGACGATGAGATTTTTCAAAAGATTCACACGGTTCGAACGCAGTACAAAGATTAACGAGTTAGGGTACTCTGACAAAATATTTGTAAAATTTGGACTTGAATTAGTCAGAATCGTAACACGTTAGCGTCAAAATTTGAACCCTGCGAACTTTTGTGGAACAAAAAATCTTACATCTGAGAGGATTTTAAAAGTGAAGTAATTTAAAGAAAAGTTTTATTTACTGAGGACTGAGGACATCTGTCTTTTCTGAATCAAGTAAGATGTAGATACTTGCGTACAGTTAATGTTTTTATGTCAAACTTGTGTATAGACAATCTTTTTTAGTGTTCCGTATATGTACGATATTTTAACAAGAATCTCAGTGCATTGTCATGTTTTTAGATTTTTTAAAATACTTTTTTCTGCAAGAAGAATTTGTAAATAGGGTAAATAGCGATTGTGCATAAAGTTTTTTAGGGCTTTCGAACTTATAATAGTATCTGGAATATGAAATGAAAAGATTCGAGCCTTTTTATTGATTTAGATAATTCGGTGTCTCGTACAATTGCCGCGTGCCTCGTTCCAATTTCATCTTCCTGTATCTCACGTAAGAAATTCATCATCTCACGAGTAACAGAATAATTATTTAGTAATATCGGCAAAATTGTTTTTTAACGACAAACGTACGTCGGACCATTTTTTTATATGTTCATCATCGTCATTTCTCGGAACTTTTACTTGGAAAGTTTATGCTAGCATTTAATATGAAACTTTGAAATATCGGTCAGGGAACAGAAGTACCGAGAAGCATCACAGTTTTTAACTTTTCGAATACGACGTACTTGTGTTAAGCAGACAAATCGTAAAAATAAAGTTGTCAATTTCAAGTATATACAAGGCTTTGATTATTATTTTTTTTAAATTAAATAAATGTTTTAAAAAATATTTTTATTTTTTAAATTAAAATGCAGAAGTAGATTTAAAGTTAAGTTAATGTTAAATGTTAACATTTAAAGTTAAAAATCCATAGATGCACTAAAAAAAGTGTAATCGTGATACATTTATTTTTTGGCAGAGAGGCGAAACTTTCAACCAAAGATGGTACCCTCGTCTTTGTCATATGGTATAAGGGGGAAAAAAAGATAGATATCAATTATTAGTCTCCACTTTGTGACACGCGGAGTCGAGTGACTTATATCTAGAGAGGGCTTACTTGCGAAGCTTAATTTTTTCACAACGAACAACACTGTATGACAGCAGTTTTAATATACATGTCAGGGTCACGGGACGTCATATGATCCATTAAAAAATTTTCGTTGCGTGAACACTAAACCAAATTCGGTGACCTAATTTCGATGGTCTCAAATTTATTGATTCAATATGTGCGGCGCCTACTTGAGAACTAATGTAGAGGGACTTTAGACTTTTTGGAAGATTCTTTCCCCATGGAGTCTTGTTCAATTTATTTATTTATTTTTTAAATCCAATCATGAAAAAACATGATTTATAAATTCAGGAGCTTAAAAAATAGGGACAAAGAACTATTGAGTAAAACAGAAAAAAGGATTGAGAAAATTTAATTAGAAAACAATTTTTTTAATGATATAAAATTAAACTAGTTCAAACGGAACAAGCGAATTAAAAATATTTTTTGTATTTTTTTTTTGATGACCTATTTTAAACAGGAAATATTTAGGCGCCAAAGGAAAGGGATTACGACTACTTTTTTGTGTCTCTTACTTAATAGCTCATAGCCCTCATGAACTCATTGGGAAGTTTTTTGATCTTAAATTTTTTGCGAGTGGTGGTATCAAAAGGCTAATAAACATGTGTTGAAGAAAAAGTGGCCGAAAGATGAATCGTATGTAGAGTTGGTAAAACCTCTGTTTAGTATTATTTTTATCTCTTGAATGAATGTTCTTATTTCGCTCGATTTTATTTTATTTTCTACAAAATTGAAAATTAACATTGAAAATTTATTAAGTAGATGGAAGTATGTAGGTATAAAATAGTTATAAATATTAGAAAATTATAAAAATACTAGATATTTTTATCCACATATTAAGTTTTTTTATATTTATGCATAGCACGAAAGCATTTATCATTAGGGAACTGATAATAACCAGAGCTAGTTTCATATCAATTATTATGAACTTTTGTTGCATAGTTGGGGAAGTACGCAAATGATCTGTATTTTTTCTTACGTAAACTACAAAACTTTTATTAACAGAACTCTTTTAAAAAAATTCGACTTGAAAAGCTTGGAAGTTTAAAGCATTTAGTGTTAGATATTAAAGTTTAAATCCGATTTTTGATGGAAATAAAATAAAAATATAATTAACTTTATATTTAATCCTAAAATATTCTCGATTTATCCTGTATTGTCATTTTATTTTTTATTTTTAATTAATGGGATTGGGAAATGATTCAAATATCATTCTAAAGTACAAATTCCCTAAAGTAAAAAAGTCCTTAATTTTATAATGTGATATTTATTTCCAAATAAATCTAGAAAAAGGGAACTACCCCCTTTCTACAGATCCTTTTCAAGACCACTTGACACTCTCTGCTCTTTCCTTTTTTTTTCTCTCTCTCTCTCTTTCTCTTTTGCAGGAACGAAGACAGAGAAAAACAGACTGCAAGAGATCTTTCAGCGAGCTCTTTGCTTTCTTCAGCTTTGAGCTTTATTCCTCGACGAACGCTCGTACGAAGCAGTTCTCGATGCAAGTGCGGATCAAGTGTGTAACTAACGATACGAAACGTGTTTCGTGGATTTTTTGCCAGGAAAAAAAATATTGAAACTTCCTTTCGAACAGCACCCTGACCGGCGGTGGGCTTTTTACAAATGGACCTCCGACGTTGAAACGAGGGGTGAAACAGAAGAGGCTGCGGTGCAGAAAGAAAGAAAAGAGGGAAAAAGTGAAAGAAAATAAGAAAAACGAAATACGAAAAGTGAAAAAAATTCAGGTCTTTTGGCTGAAAAAGAAGGGTGCTTCTTTTCTGCAAAATTAAACAAAAAGGGATTTTAGAAGACTTATTTAAAGAAGATTCGCTAAACTATAAAGGATGGAACTACAAACTAAGGCTCTTACTCTCTTCGGTCTGCTACTCTACATGTTCGAAGGCAATTATTACCTTGTGTTTAATTACTCTCTTTTATAAGATGAGTATTATCAAGTTTTTTCTCCCTTTAATCAAAGAAAAGTAGAACATTTATTCAAATTAATAGAAATTTTAGATATTTCAGAAAATGAAAAACACAGTATATAATTAATTAGGAATAAGTACTTCATTTAGTTGTATGCTTTCATAATTTCTATTTCTTTAATTATTTTATTTATCTTTATTTATTTAGCACATGTTAATCATTTGGTCTTTATTATTTTATTAACTGGTATTTATAACTTTGAAATATTTAATTTTATAATATGAAAACTAAATTAAATTTCTAATACATAGTATAAACGTTCGTTAATTATGGTCCCATTAAAGAAACTACAACGTGCGTAAGCAAATGCCTATTGTCAATCATCTTTTGAAAATTGAGATTTTTTTATTTTTTAATTTATACTTATTATATTTTACTTTTACTTTCTTTAATCAAAAATATTTTATTATTCGGTATAAATAAATTAAATAAATTCAAGTTATTTTTAGAACGTTGTCACAAATTAAAAAGAATCTTGAGTAGTTTTATTTTATATATTCATATGACTAATCATTTTTTAAATCATCAAATATTACAATTAATTAAAAAATTTAGCAGTTATTAATATATCGAAAATAAAAAAATATACAACTATACTAGAGAAGGAAACATGACTAAATAAATACGTTTTCACTGAAAATAAAATGTCAGTTGTAACTTGCATTTTCTATTTCAACAAAGTAGCAGAACTTAACTATTTCCAATCAATTAAATGCCATAACCGTGAGGAGGCCGTGACCGAAGCAAAATCATAACTCTCAATTATTATAAATGTGCATCTTGATTGAAATGCTGTCAGCTGACTTTCAAATAAAGCTATTAATTTTTATCATTTAACTTTGATGGGAACTAGTCAGTCACAAATCATACTTGTATTTAAGAAGAATTTTTTATTCTTTGTAGCTAGGTCGAAGCGCTTTACAGTTTAAAAGAAAATTAATTGTATGGTACCTCATTAATAATTTTAGTTTACTTGTAAATTTAGGTAAATTATTAGTTGATAGTAATTACAATTAGATATAAATATTAATTAATCAAAATGTTAAATTTACACAGTCGAGATTGAAGTGCAGAGAAGAATGCAATATTCTTATCACCACCTAGCTGCAGTCAAAAAACTCCCCAGAGAGGGTTAGCTATGAAATGTGATAATACCCAGTGATAAATAGGAGATATATTTGTCATGATATTTCGCATTTAAATCCAACCCATAAATATAAATATTGTCCTTGTTCTCCTTTTAACAATCGATGTTAGTAGTGACACCCTTTTTTGGATCGATATAGTTGTATTCTTCTCTCTGATCATTATTCACTTAATTATTAATTTAATTAATTAAATGTGCAATTGTGTTTATAAATATTAATTATTAATAAAGGTTTGCCACTGAATATTAGCAATTATAGTATAGTAATTTTAGTGAAAGAGACAGCATTTTTTATTGTATATACCAAAGTTTTTGAAGTCTTAAAAAAAATTTCGTGAGTACAGTGCTGTATTTCTCTGCCTATTATATTAACTGAACATTATGATTGTCAAGTTCAGAATTTATTAATCTGCCCGACGGCACAAATCTATTTCAAGAAAGTGCAGAATAATTTTGACCCCATTATAAGCAGAGCAGCCTGACGAATATTCATGCTCTTCACATACCCTATTGAATAAAAACTTAAATAAGAGTATTTATTTATGAAAGTTAATAATTAAGATTCATCTTGATGTAGGGATCAAGTTGGAGGAAGTTCTACCTTTGGACAAATGTTGCGACCTTGGAAAAAATTGGGCAGAAGCAGACCTCAAATGTGAGAGATTTTCTGGTCCTGTTCCTGGAATTCCTGAAAATGAACAAGAACTTTGCCTCCAAGGAGTTAATATTTGTTGTATAAGGGCTTATCATGAAAAAAGCTGCCTTGAAGGAAAAGAAGATGCACGTTCTGGAAAAGGTTGCAGTCCAAGTTCCTCCTCGAATCAGAGAAAACTTCCAATTGGAATGGGCGATTATCGAAAAGATTGCTGTGAGGGTTGCAAACTTGGTGAGTCAAAAATATATAATTTAATTTTCAACAATAAAGAACGCCACTAAAAATTCTGCCACTTCGAACGTTGAAGATTTCTTCATTTTGATTCAGACTTTAATATTTTAATTCTATTTTGGATAAGAGTTTTCAATTTGGAACTGAACATAATTTGAAATTTTCCAATCCAGGTATCTTAGCAGGAACAAGGGGCCAAGGTTGTGAATTGAAGTTCACATTTGGGAAACCCTGGGACCCAACATTTTTGGAGTGCTGCCATGCAGCATCACCGACCACCAGCACTGATATGAGTAACGAAACTTCCTCCACCTACGACTCGACAAAAACGACAGACACATCTAGCTCCGCGAATGAGAACGAGACCACCGGGAGCTTAACGACAGACTCTTCATCAAGCTCTTCTTCTTCCATGTCATTTCCGACACGCGGTATTATCATTTTTCAAAAATTTTTAATTAACGTATAATGTAACAGCTCGAAAATTTCGAATTATTCAATCTGAAAGCGTCCAACTAATAATAACTACCCAGGATTTAAAAAATTTTGAAATTAAGGGCGTTGAAGACAAATGTTAAGCTCAAAATTCAATTCTCCATTTTACTCAACGAAAATTATAGATAAATATTTTTTCGCTCCGTAGCGCTAATCTTTATTCTAATATAAGACAGAGAGAAAAAATATTTAATTTCGATACTTTTTCCAGAAAACGAAGAATTCAAAATCTCACTAAAATTCAATATTTTCATTGTTCTTAAAAAATATTTCAATTAAATATTTTCTCGCTCTGTACGCATAATTCTAGTTAAAAATTGATTAATTCTACAGAAGGAAAAAATCCAAATTTAATATTTGTTGAGTAAAATGAAGAAATCGAATTTTTAGATTAGAACTTGGCTCCAACCCCCTTAAAAGCTTAAAATTTGAAGAATTTGGATTAATATATTGATTGAAAACTGGTAAACCTTAGTATATAAGGATTCTAATTGTAGAGAGGTTTTTTTACTAAAAATTAGAATTAGAATGAAATTCCCTTATCAGAATCTCACTTAGATGAAATTCAATTATGTTTATGGATGAAAAGATGTGTTTAAAAAGCGTTTTTGTTATTGTCTAGATCTAGACGACATCTGCAAGCTTATGAGAGGCATGCTTTGTACCGACATATGTGTACCAACTCCAGGTTCTTATTACTGTGCCTGCAACGAAGGTTACACTCTTCTAGAAGACAAAAAAACTTGCAAACAGAATACTACAGCCGACAGGTAAAAATAAATTAACTGTTTCTTAAAATGCTTGTAAACGATTTCTAATAATATGTCTATTTCTGGTTTTTTAGATGCAACTCTAGTAGCAACCCCTGTGAACAAAACTGTACAGATACAGGCCTAGCTGTAATTTGCAGCTGTAATCCTGGGTATGAGCTTTCAGTAGATGGTCATTCCTGCACTCCAACTTCAACTACAAGTGGAAACATAACAACACCAATTCAAGATAATGGATCATCTCCAAAGTGCCCTGCTGGCTATCGCTACAACTCCAAGACCCAAGCATGTGATGGTACGTATTGCATTTAATATTGGATATGCTGGATGCTGCTGTTTTGCAAAATCACAAAATCTTTCACCTGCTATTGCTTTCTGTGCCGTCTGCTTATTGTGCCTGTGATCATGCGACTTGGCTCAAACCTACTTACGATCAGACGTCGACGAATGCGAAGAGAATAATCCTTGTTCAGGAGAGTGTCAAAACACGATAGGATCTTACTTGTGTGTTTTTGATACGGAAAATCCTGGTATCGAATCCAGAGGCCAGGACAAGAGGCAAAATTGTCAGCCTGGTTATCACTGGGATAAATTGATGGATAATTGTATTGGTATGTCCAAATCATCCAAGTTTTATAGCGTTTAAATTAAAAATATGTTAAATATTCGAATCTTAAAAAAATATTGAATCCTAAATATTTAAGGTTTCAATAGCTTTAAATTGTGAATTTTCAGACATAGATGAATGCGTTGAAATTCCGGGTGTTTGTTCTGAAGAAGGTCATATTTGCGTTAATATGCAAGGCAATTTTATTTGCCACAAATCACAGAATCCTACAGATTGCCCTTCAGGATTCAAATTCCAATCTGAGATTGGCAAGTGCACAGGTATTAAAATGTTTCTTCAGATAGCTTCAATTTTTCAACGAATAATTCAATAATAATTTTTTATTTTTCTCTGTTATTTAGATATCGACGAATGTGCTGAAGGATTTCACAATTGTATGCCAGATATAGAACTATGCAAAAATACCGAGGGAAGTTATGATTGTGAAACTATATGCCAAAAAGGTTTCGTTTTCAGTGCTAATTTAAGTTCTTGTGTTGGTAAGTGTAATTTTATTATTTGAGATACTTTAACAAATATTTACTACTTTTTAAAAACGTATCATAGTAATCAAACTGAAAACTAACTCTAATAAAAGCAATTAAGGACTGGAATGATATTTAAAAATACTTCAAGACCCAGAGAAAAAAAGTTTTTGCCCAAATGTTACGTTAAGCTGATCTTTTTGCATGGGCATGTGAGAAACTTCAGTTATTCTTTAGCAGTCGTCCGACCTGAAAGAAAATCCCATAAATATTGCAGCATGCAAGTCTGAACTCGAAGCATGTAAGTAATTAAAGAATAAATTAACATTCATCCTCTATTTATTCCTGTTTATTTCCCCTATTAATAATTTCATATCTCGAAAGACTCTAAAAAATTAATTATCCTTTTCTACTTTCATTTTCATTTCCAGATATTGATGAATGCATTGAATCAATGGATTCTTGTTCTAACCCAGAGTCACTTTGCCTGAATACGATTGGTAGTTTCGAGTGCATAAATTCAAGAGAAGTGCACGAAAGATCCACAATTTCCGAAAATCCTCAACAAGAATTAAATCCTATACATGAAAATGTTTGTTCTCCTGGATACAAACCCTCCTTAAATGGAGATTCTTGTCTGGATATCGATGAATGTTCAGAGAATATTCATTCTTGTGAACCAAAAGAGAAATGTGTAAACGATGTTGGAAGTTACAGATGCGAGAGTTTCATTCAAGAATCTACTTCGGAAGCAAGTCTTCAGGTGAATGAAGTAGAGAAAGGAAATGAAACAGACAAAGAATTGAAAAGAACAAATGAAAACAAAACTGGTGATTTTGAATCCGGTGATAACAACACCTGTCCTCTAGGATTTTCCTTCAGTAACAAATCCAAGAAGTGTGAAGGTAAAAAATATTTAATTCTGATGCTTTTAAAATCTAAAAACATTTTTTCACATCTCAGACTTTAAAATCAGTTTTATGATTTCTCTTAGATATTGACGAATGTATTAACTGGACAGCCTGTGGAATAGGAGAAAGTTGTCGGAATCTAATCGGAAGCTACGATTGCATTTCATCATGTCCTCAAGGATTTGTATTTCAAAATGAAACCTGTCGTGATGTAGACGAATGTTCCCTAGGTTTGCATTCTTGTTTTGAACGCACTCATCGTTGTGTCAATACCAACGGTTCCTATATTTGCGAATCTAGAGAAAGGACCACATCCCGAAGATTTAGACTCAGAACTTGCGAAAGAGGATTTAAACAAGATAACGGAGAAGAAGATTGCGTCGATATTGATGAGTGTCTAGAAGGTCCTGGATGTCGAGATCATGAACGATGTGTAAACACAATTGGGAGTTTTGATTGTTTCCCATTATGCACCACCGGCTGGTATTTTGATCCAAGTATTAAAGGCTGTAGGGATGTTGATGAGTGTCTTCTTGGTCGGCATAATTGCAAACAAGTTTGTCTCTATTCTACTTTCTCTGATAAAATTAATAAACATTTTTGACAGTTTTTAATGTCTCTAATAGTCTAATGCTGTTTTTAATTCTGCAGGGAACTCAAATATGTGAGAATACGAATGGTTCTTATATTTGCAACATCGCACCACCCTGTGGTCGAGGTTTCAGACGAATTTTCAACGGAAGTTGTCTGGATATTGACGAATGTCTCGAAAATTTACATTCTTGTAACGTGGAACTTCATCGTTACTGTGTTAATAAAGAAGGTTCTTATGAGTGCGTAACTCATTTGCCTTCTTGTTCACATGGTTACGAATATTCTTTGTACACTCGTCAGTGTGAAGATATTGATGAGTGTAGAATTGGAACGTATAAATGTGATAAAAGACTATCTGAGAGATGTGTCAATCTTCTTGGTGGTTACAGGTACCAATCTTTACCAATTCTTTAGGTATTTAAATATTTAAATAAAAATACTTTTGAAACCGAACTTAATTAAGATTCTTGGGATTTTCAGATGTGAGAGACCTCCACCTCCACCAAGATCTTTACAGAGAAAACCAGCTTGTCCTCAAGGTTATCGATATCATCCAATTTGGAGAAGATGCTCTGGTAAGTTTTTATTTGCAATTTATTTTAAAAATGAAATCCATTTTCAGTTAATGGAATCTTTTTTTAAGGAAACCAAGAAGAATAGTTTCTGCTGATGTCTCAATCGTCGTGCCACGTCGCATTGCCAATCGCATGAAACCATAGCAGACATTTGCACGTTTCAAAATCATCATTGCTTCCCTCTTTGCGATTTTTGCCCTTACCGATCGCTTGGAACTTTTTTTTGCACGAATAGATTTACAGATATTTACTTTACGTATTTTAGTGATTGATACTACAAAAGATCCATTGTAATTAAAAGATGTTATCAGCTTTTACCGGAATCAGATCCGAAACGAGGAAAATAAATATGATTGGATAGTTAAGTATTAAAATTTCTTTTTTTGTTTTTATCTTTCTATAATAGATGTGGACGAATGTATTGAAGGAACTCATTCTTGCGGACATGAAGTTTGTTATAATCAACCTGGAGGATACAGTTGTGCAAGACATCCTACACCAATTACGAGAAGAACGGCTCCTCCCCTGACTTCTCCTGTAACTGCGGCTCTAACGAAACCTTGTGCTGATGGAATGAGGTATTTAATTATCTTTTTATCTACTTAAACACTAGGTTTATTTCTCCAATCTTTTTCTTTTAAACTTCCTAAGCAGAAATTAAGAATTTTCTTATTTAATTTTCAGATACGTGAGGAACCAGGGTTGCGTTGATATAGATGAATGTAAGGAAATTGAGGATGCTTGCAGCAGTAACGAAAACTGTGTAAACAGAGTGGGAAGTTTTGACTGCAATTGTAAAACTGGATTTCGTAGAGAAAATTTCACCCAAGCTTGTGTAGATATCAACGAGTGTCAACTCCATATTGATAATTGTCTTCCAACTCAAAGATGTGATAATACACTAGGAAGCTTCAGCTGTGTGAGATTTTTGTCATGTGGAACGGGATATACTCTGAATGCTGCGACTGAGATTTGCGAGGATGATGACGAATGCGCTCTTGGAACGCACAATTGCGTCGATGGATATTTTTGTAGGAATACCTTGGGATCTTTTAGATGTTACAAGATCAAGGGAAATTACACCACGACTGTAAGACCTACTACGAGAAGAACGACTCCCAGGTACACTACTACCAGGTATACTACAAGGTATACGACTCCGATTACTACGACTGAGGCAATTACTACGACTACGAGACCTACTACGACTACGAGGGCCACTACGACTACGAGGTCTACTACGAGAATGACGACTCCTAGAGCAACGACGAGACCCACAACTCCTTGGACTACTACTGAAAGAAGCACGACCTTGAGGACGACGCCGTATGTTCCACAGAATACGAGAAAACCTACTGAAACGAGGTTGGTTTATCTAAAAAAAAAAAAAAACAAACGTTAATTTCTGTTTTATTAATGTTATATTTGCAGGCCTAGGATTCAGTGTCCATATGGTTACGAGGTAGGAAGAAGCGGACAGTGCGTTGATATTGACGAGTGCCAAATGTCACCGAACCCTTGCGAGAGACGAAACATGCAGAAGTGTATTAATACCATGGGGTCATACAGGTGTGAACCGAGAGTAATGTGTGGTCCTGGATATAAACCGGATCCTACGTCTGGAAGATATTGTGTGGATGTTGACGAGTGTGCGGAAGGAATTCACGAATGCGGCACAGGACAAACTTGCGAGAACAGACAAGGAGGCTACGTATGTGTATGTCCTCCAGGTAATGCAGAAACAGCTTCTAAATTTTTTTCTTGTAAATTTTAGCTATATCAACTTTAAACCCTTTGAGAATAAAGGGTTTGATTTCTAAATTCTAACTCAATTGAATTAGAACTGAATTAAGGCTTTTCCTTTTCTTGATTCTTATTAATTTTTTCTCGCTTAATATTAGAATTCGAATTTAAATTATTCAGGACATTCTGTCGGACCCAATGAGAACTGCGTCGATATCGACGAGTGTAGTCTCTACAATGGAAAGATTTGTGGTCCTGGAGGTCACTGCGAGAACACAGTGGGTTCTTTTCGTTGCACGTGCGAGCCAGGTTTCCAAAATTCTGTCGGAGCTGGTGGGATGTGTCAAGATATTGACGAGTGTGAATCTATGCCAGGAATATGTCAACACATGTGCTCAAACACTTGGGGAAGTTACAGATGTGGTTGCGAGCCTGGATACAGACTGAACTCAGACAACAGGTCCTGTTCAGATATTGATGAGTGCACTGAATTTAAGGATAATAATCTTTGCATTGGTATGTGTGACAACACCCCAGGAAGCTATAGTTGCAGATGTCCTGAAGGATATAGACTAGGAACGGATGGACGCACTTGTCAAGGTGAGAAAATAATATTCTCAATATTAGATATCAGGTAAATTAAATAGAAAATAATTATGATATGCTTATTAATTGTATCTCTTTGTTTTAAAGATATTGATGAATGCTCCATGGGTCCAGTCTGTGCCAACTCGAATGAAATGTGCCAAAATACTCGAGGTGGATTCCGGTGTAACAAGATTGATTGTCCCTCGGGTTACTATTTAGATAATGATAAAAAGAAGTAATTCCGAATTTTTAATTTTAATCTTGATTGAAAAAAGTGTATATTTCATTTATAATAATTAAACAAAATTCATTTTCAGCCGATGTGTGAAAGCATCTCGATACTGCCAAATATCAGACCAGGCATGTATGCGTCAACCATCTCATTATTCCTACAACTTCATAACATTCGTGAGCAATTTACCAATGCCAAGAAGTGGCCAGCTAGAACTTTTCACGATGAGAGGAACTCATTTGCCAGGATCTACTTTACAATTTAGCATGTCTTTCATCGAAGCTAAAGCCCCTCCTAGTGTAGTTCGAGCAACGGAATCCTGTTTTGTTATGCGAAGACCTGCTCCATCACAAGTAGTCCTAGCTCTAATAAAACCAATACAAGGACCTCAAGAAATCGAACTTGACCTCAGCATGGAAATCTATCATAACACAGTTTTTGTTGGAAGCGCTGTTGCTAAGATATTCATATTCGTAACTCAATACGAATTTTAAAATGAAAACGAAGCTTTTTTATCGGAGTCCTGTTTTTGTAAAAGTATTACGTTGTTATTAAGAGCAGGCACCAGTAAAATTTAAGCAAATGGAGAACATTTTGTCATTAAAATGATCAAATATGCAATATTTTAAAAAATCTACCCTAATAGAGGGTTTTAAAATATCTTAAAAAGAACATAAAGATTTAAAAATTCACTAGTGCCTTCTTTTAGTGCTTAATGAATCAAGCGGCGAGTGTAATTACTTTAATTTTTAAATAATAGGGAATTACGAATTTTCAAGACCTCAAAAGATCCAAAGAAAATCGACTTAATTTAGATTTGCAATGATTGAAAGATTATATTAGAGTAGAGTTTAATTTTTTGCAGAAGACGAAGTTAATTGCTTCGTTTGTAAAGATTTTTAGTTCTTACTTTTTACATAAGTCTATAGGATTTCTAGATTAGGTTTAATAAGAGACAGATTTAAGATGAGAGATATTAATGACAAAGAATGAATAAAGAATAATAATCTAATAATAAAATTGTAATAATTTTACCAACAAAATAGTCGTGACTACTTTTACACATAAATATTTACATCTATTGGATATAGAGGACTATTGGATATAATCAACTTTGAAATTTAAAACACATATTTATACTTAGGTTGAATTCAATTATTCTTGAAACGTACAATTTGCATAACTTTACTTTTTATTTTCTGATTGTTATAATTTAACAGTTTGTAATATTTAAATAATTCAATCAAGCTCTTCTCTTCTCTTTCTCGTAATTGCATAGGTGAGTTTTTTCATCGTTGGGATGAAACTCTTAATAGGTACTTATCATAATAATCGCAAAGATTTTTCCGATGAAATTTTTTTCTTTTGATATAAAGTACTTAGAAAAATGAGCAATATACATATACAATTATACATAAGCACGTGCAATTATTGAGAGTGCTTGATTGGATCGTGCAACCTTAGCCGCAAATTAGAAAATTGCTCTCAAGATAATTAATAATCGCAACAGCATTAATAGCTGTTGTTATAGTCCACCTCGTCGACAGTCGTTGATTTGCTGTCTCTTGTTGATACGGTAGATTGGTCTCGTGAATGTTTACTTAAGACTCCCACTTTACATATATCTCCTCATACAAAGTAGTAATTATATGTAAACATAACCGGAGGGTTCCACGAGATATCTATGACTCAACTACATAAGAATCAATTCACATTTTTATATTGTACTATATATAAGTTATTCCATGACATTTAACTACATTTTCATATTCTTATAACTACCACAAGAGACAGTTTTTCTTGTTTCGCGCGAGAATTTATATTAAGAATTCAAATTACATATTTTTCCTTCTTATCGTATAATTTTAGAATTAGTAAAACAATATAAAAGATCTTATTAATTCACAGAACTTAATAAGGGTGTTGGAGCCAAGTTCTAATCTAAAAATTCGATTTCTTCATTTTACTCAACAAATATTAAACTTGGAATTTTTTCCTTCGGTAGGATTAATCAATTTTTAACTAGAATTATGTGTACAGAGCGAGAAAATATCTAATTCAAATATTTTTAAAATAAAATGAAAATATTAAATTTTGAAGTTGGATTTTGAATTCCTCATTTTATGCAAAAAGTATCGAAATTAAATATTTTTTCGCTCTGTATGTAGTCTTATAGTTAAAAAAAACATTAGCGCTACAGAGAGAAAAAATATTTATCTATGATTTTCGTTGAGTAAAATGAAGAATGGGATTTTTGAATTTCAAACGATTTTTAAATTTAGCGATAAGTTTGACATTTTTCTATATAAGTTCAAGGAAAAAAGGCGAGAGTGTGTATAAGAAGTGAATATGGAATTATATCTTTTGTGCTATCGGCTGGCCTTTCGTTCTTAGCGGTCGTTTACATTAGAATTTTTATTTTTCTGATTTTACACGATCTTGTTCCAAAGACCCAAGGCTATCAGAGACTATCTGGAGTGTCATTGATGACGTAGGTGGATCCAGCCTCCACTAGTATTGATTCTATGACGTCATTCAAGGGCGTCCCACGCATTGCGCGCACCACCTTTAATCTGGAGCATGGAAATTGTAAAACGTAATTGTAAAATGTCGAAGTCTGACCTTGGAATTCCTTACTAAATGGCAGGATAAAGTTTTTTTCCAGTTTTTTCAAAAAATCACGATTTCATCAAAATTTGCATTCTTCTATAATATTCAACCCTTATCGAGTCATTCTTGCGTTAATTGTATTGCATCATGAAATCATTGGCAGCGTTCCACATCAAATAATGTTTAAGTCGTACAATTCGTTCAAGAGCGTTGAACCCAAGTGTTAAGATCAAAATCCCATTCTCCATTTTACTCTACGAAAATGATACATAAATAGTTTTTCGCTCTATAGCGCTAATCTTTTTTCAAATATAAGACTGCGTACAGAGCGAAAAAATATTTAATCTCGATGCTTTTTGCATAAAATGAGGAATTCAGAATCTGACTTCAAAACCCAATATTTTTGTTTTTCTTGAAAAATATTTAAATTATTTTCTTTCTTGTAGGCAATTAAATTCTTTTTACAGTTTTATTGTTTGGCAGTTTTTTCTTGACGTTTGCATCTTTTTGTTTAAAATTTTCTTTTTATCTTTTTTTCCATTTAGCTAATGAAAACAGGACTGAACTGGTAGTGTAATTTATAAATGAAATCGAGTGCAAAGTGGTCAGACTTTAGTGTTAAAATTGATTGGTATCAAGCTTATGAATTGAATTTAAAATAAAATATAAAGAATCATTAAAAATTTAATTTCTGTAAAAAGTTCCGCTGCTTTAGATAATAAAAGACGTTAATTTTATTCATCGAAACGTCGACTTTTAATTTATGCCTCCTTCCTTGGGTGCTCTTGTAACATATTTTTATCAATATCTATTTATCGTTTCCTTTAAACCGTTATTATCAAAGATCACAATTACTACTTTAATTTGAAACAAATGATAATTAATGATGACATTTATTAAAGTAATAAAAGTTTCTTTTACATGCGTCAATGTTTATCTCATCACACGTGTATTGAAATGTATATTAAAAATTTTTTTTAACACATACTTTTTTCAAGAATTTTGCGAACTATTAATTGTTATTGAATAAGATAAAAAAAGACCCTGTATAATATGAATATATGCGTGGCTTATGTCAAGGAACCTCTAAAGTGGTTCTGCAAATTATATTGAAGGCAAATTATATTTTCAAGGAATGTTAATGATTTATTACCGCATCTTCCATTTTTCAACTGTAAATAATTTACAGTAATTTGTAAAATTACCTTACAGTATTTTTAGAAAGTCTTTCTAAAAATAAAATAAAGGGAAATTGAGAAGCATTTTAATATGTAAAACATAAAAGTGTATTTTTATCTCAATATTGACTCAGATGTTGTGATAACAATATTCATTCATTAAATGATCTCTTAAGCTGTAGTATACACAGCTGCTTGTGCAGGTTTATTATCACAAAATGTATGTAAATACGTAGTAATTTTTCTCAAACAACACGTGTATATTTGTGTTTCACACGGTATTTCCGTAATATATTTTCTTCATGGTGTTTTTATGGTATTATCTAAAATGTTCATGGTTTCGTAGATATTCAATTTCGATATCTATCAGAATAGTTTTAAGTGCAATTTTTGATTGTGAATTTAATTGGCATTTATCAAATTTCATATGGAGTGTGTCACAAAGAACCACGGATAGTTAGTTCTTTGACTGCTCTCGATTCGAACAGACCTATTCAATAAATACTTCTTCTCAAATTAAATTTAAAAGAACATTTTTATTATTCCTTATTCCTTCCCTGTCATTAACTAATACGATGAAATTCAGAAATTGGATTCTAAAATTAAATCAGTCAAATTCTACTGATTTTCAGTGACTCTTTTCTCACGATTTTAATTAGTGAAAAATCTACTGGAAATCAGTCAAAAGTCACTGAAATTTTCAGTAATCGTCACTAAACTACTAAAAATTTCAGTGACTTTTCACTGATTTTCAGTAGATTTTTCACTAATTAAAATCGTGAGAGAAGAG
Source organism: Synergus japonicus (assembly GCA_900474275.1). Classification (NCBI taxonomy): domain Eukaryota; kingdom Metazoa; phylum Arthropoda; class Insecta; order Hymenoptera; family Cynipidae; genus Synergus; species Synergus japonicus. Next base: position 150,168 of record UCOH01010884.1, read on the forward strand.
TCACTGAAAATCAGTAGAATTTGACTGGTAATCAGTTAAATTTCACTGATTCAAGTTGAATGAGTTCTGTAATAGAATTTGCATAGAATTTTTTCGCAAATCGTATGAAAATGGATAAAAAATTGAAAATTCTATTTTTTCAGGAAAATTTTTTTGAAAATACTTTTTTTCAAGTTTGCTTGATAGAAAGATTAAATGTTAAGGTTTATAATATATTATTAGGGGCTTTGATCATGATAGAGCCGATCCTTAAGAAAGGGAGAGAGACTGTGGGTATTCCTAGATTAAAAGAGGGATACAAAATGGAATTAGGAGAGTGAGAGAGTGAGAGAGCGCTCGCGCAAAAGAGAGAGCCAATTTGAGAGAGAGAGAGAGAGAGAGAGAGAGAGTGAGATAGCAGATGAGGAAGCACAGGAAGCACAGTCATTCAGACTCGAACCACCGACCGCGCGAGTGGTGGTTGCCGTACGTTACCGGTACGCGTGACACATTCTCCCAAAATATATTTTTATTTATTTTATTTACTCCCACCATATTCATTTTTCTCAAGTCGTCATGACATTTTAAATATCAGTGACCAGTGAGCCTACATTTTTTTTTATCAGTGAGACTGACACGGAATTTTAGCTACTCCCTCAAAAATTTGAATAGTAATTTAGGTGAGTCTCATTCAAAAATCAAGAGAAATAAAAAAAAATATTCAAGATGTGTTAGAACTAAAGAAATTTTGAAAAATAGTTATTTTCACCTTCAATTTATTAAAACAATTTAATTTCGTTAAATTCGTTTAAAATTGAACCGAAAATTATAGTCAAACTTTAAAAAACTGGAAGGAGATACAAAAAAAAAAATGAGTAAAAAATCATTAATGCAAACATGACCTTTTTATGAATGAAAAATTAATTTGTGGTAGGAAATATGCCTAGGGGTAAATTAATAAAAAGTACTTTTTCAAATGGAATGATAATTTTTATTCTGATATAATTTTGTTATTAAATTCAGAAGATTAGATGAAATAGCAATTTTTTTGCAAGACTTGTTTTTTTGGGGATCTTGGACTTGTTTCATATTTGGGTCACGATTTTAATTGAATTTTTAATTTTAATTATATGAGTATTTGATTCTGGGATTGATATGGGATTTAGGATTTGATATTGGAATTAGATTTTGAATTTTCATGTGCCCCATAAAATTTCCTGGGCATTGCATGAAAATGGTGTTCGCAAAAAGCGAACGTCGACCCACGTGGGTCTATTGATTTTCCCAAGCAACGCGTCTATAGCTTCTGGGTATAAAAGAGGGTTTGTTTCAATCTGACGACATTGAAAATTTCGAAAACTCTTTTTATTGTAACCGATATTTTGAGTTCTGAATTCTTCCTTTGCGAATTCTAATTTATTAAAATCCATTCCTTAAGTCATTGTTTAGCTTCTTTCTCAATATCATTCAAAAATATACAAAAAATTGAGTAATAATTCTAAAAAACATGAAGTTATCTTAAAAATCATATATAAAAATTTAAAAAGTTTCTATGATATTCTTCTGTAAAAATCTAGAAATTCCAATCCATTGTGACGTAAAGACTACAGGCATCCATAAGATCGATAAAAAACGTGTAACGTGATGCAATTTTCGGTGAACTTTCGTAGTTGAGGTCGATCAAAACTGTGCCCTAGAGGTTTAAAAATAGAACTTTATCAAGCGCTAGATAAACATTTTTTCATCATTTTCAATAACAATACTTTTTTTAGATATGCCTTTTTATTATATATGCAGCAAGCGATATAAAAAAAATGAAAAGCGGTTTTCCATTTATACGTTTATTGAATGAAAATTTAGCTTCACTACTATTACTAACAGGGTAAATAAAGGGCATGATAATTATTTTTCCCCCCAAAATAATTTCTTTTCGAGAAATGATTTTGGTCCAGATTATTTATTATTACCAAAATTGACGGTTGTGAAACAAGTTTTTTCAAGGTTGAAATTTCTATTACACCTAATCTGTTATTAAGGTGAACTGCGGGTAAAGAAGAAAAATAATAAAACAGTAAAAAAAATTATTCAAAGGCTGAAGAGTGTGAGTTGCATGCGGGACTCTGAAAGCATCGCGAGAATTTTTAAAGAGAACTACGACGCTGTTTTCTCATTATATTTTCGGGGGTTGACCCCCGTACATGTGAACAAAACTCTAGCTTAGGGGGTTGAATAAAGCCTCTTTCAGAATACACAGACACAGCCACAGGCATCAATTTCCAATTCTGATGAAGTGAATGTATGCATGTATAAGGTCCATATATATACATGCACAGTTGCACATAAATGTGTGGCTGACTGAACTGAAGCAGTATAAATGCCAGCCGTAGTTAAGAAGTTTCTCTGCTTTATAAATCAGAGGGCAACGAATCCCAAGTTGGGTAACCCGACTCTAATTCTAAAACAGGGGTTGCAACTTTTAATTCTTAGGAAAAAGTCATTTTTTAGTGTCTTTAATGAAAAATCAGAGTTTAGCTGCTGGAAACTGTTTTCCATCGATGGATTAAGCTACTACATATGAGGAAAAAGAATTAAATTGCACTTCTCATGACCAACTGCCTTTAAACATTTTTTATCACATGCCATTGTGAATGAGCTGTTGATATGGGATTTATGCCCCCCGTTTATCGAAAAGAGGGTGCTCAAAGAGTCAATAATATTTGAGCCAATAATATTTGAGCCAATTTAATATTTCACTTTCCACTTAACATGGAAAGTGAAATTTTATCTATGTATTTATGTATTACAAGGACGAGAAGTTTATTAACCTTCTACGTACTTCACTTTACTGGAATTTTTATCTCACTTTTCTGTATAGGTATACATACTGCATAGATATGTGAATGATAATGATACTTATGAAATGTTTGTGGTAATAATAATAATAATGCACTAATTAGAACTTCGTACGATTTTTAATCATGTATATGATTGCTGGGTGCAAAATTGAAATAAATAATGGTTTTAGTTCCTGGGGTTATAAGATAAGTGAAACAAAAATTAAGAGATTATAACTTTTATCAAGAACCTTGACATAATTTCCTGAAGATCATTACCAAAATGGAATTACATAAAATTACAATTTAAATAAGTATCATTCCATAAATATTAGGAAAGAATATAAAACGTATTTAGTCTAGCAAATTATCATTCTTCTGCTGTGAATTATCTGAGTAAATTTGTTGTAAACATATTGTTGTAAACATAAGATATTTCTCATCCAGAAATTTATATTCGAGTCTCTTTCTATACAAAATACCCTTGCGCGATAGAAGTTCAATTTGTTCTGCATTGATAATCAGTGTCCAAGTGTAAAAGCAGTTAATTAACATCGTCGATTCACAGGGCAATTATTCTGCTGCATTTGTTTCAATGATTATCTTATGAACTCTTTTTACCTTTTATTGCTCATTACTCTTTTTCACAGATTTTATATTTCCTCAAACTCTTCGTCATAGAAAGTTTATACATTAAAAATTTGTAGAATGAATAGAAAATTTCTGTTTCTTAATCACCCGGTATATTTCGACAAGTCTTTCTTACAATTGTTTTTCTGAAAGAGAAAGTTTGGACACATTTTTAAAAGTACGATTATATAAATCGTAATCTTGAAATAAAGAAATCTATTTTCTAGCGATAATTTTATATTAAATCAACTTTTAAAATATCGTTTTTTAAAATTTTTTTTTATTTACATTTCTTTTTTTAGTGTATATGAAAATCTTTAAATGTCCATGTTGAACATTGTTTAACAAAATTCCTGAAACGATAAACAGTCGATGTGATATAGTAATCTAATTACGTGCATCGCAGACATTTCTTGTATTTAACTTTTTTATTTACGCATATAATTTATGACATAATATGCATAATGAGGCTTTTAATTATTGAGGGTTTTGTGAGTAAGTTTGTATAAAAAATACCTGACAATAAAAATAGATATACAAAATTAGGGGATATCGGAATTTTTATTAGGATGGTAAAGATCGTATTTTACCAGTTCAAAGAAGTATTTTTATCTCAAAAGTGGAATTAACTTTATAAACACGTTAGATTATAGATGCAGTATCATCCTAAAGCTAGGTCTGTCCTTAATTGTCATGAAGAAGGTTTTACGCAGTAAATCAAAAAGATAGTAAGTAATAAATCAAAGTGAATGCAGAATTGTTTCGAATAATCAGATTTCTGAACTAGAGAATTTCTGAACTGTTGAGAATTTTGAAACACACATATTTTAAAATATTTTATTTTCTTATATAGGATACTCCTCAATTTAGGATTTTTGATACCTTTATTCTTATGAAAATCAGTAGTAGGGCCAACTATTTTTTTACTGAATGAATAAAATCGAAAATCAATTTGAAAAGATAAATATTTTAAGGAAAAAGGAACCATGTTTATGAGTGACTTCACTGCAGCGTGATTTGCAAACAAGTTCCTATTAAAGTATCTGCATTAATTTAATCAAAAGAACAAGTTTTGTAGTTTAATATATATGATTATGTTCTTTCTAAAGAATGATAAGAATCTGAATATGCAACATGTAAAGAAGGTGTGAACGTTTCTTGATCATTTCATTGGTCCATGAGCTGATCACACCTTCAGCATGACAAAAATATGCAAGTTAAGCAGTAGAATACTGAAATCATACCTTATAATTATTTATAAATACTTTGCCTATGGAATTTCTAAAAATACACTTTTATTTTCAAGTTCGTATAATCAGGGGGACCAAAGTTTCAAAATCAGAATAAATTTATCTGCCAAGCCTCCCGCAGTTTCCAAGAATAGCTTATACCAAACGAGATCAATTAATATTAATGACTGACAAATTGCTAATTATTCAAATCTGCTCTCCTTGATACAATTTGATGTCTTATTTTTATTTACTAACATTTTTATTTACATTTTATTTCTTTTTATTTATTCTTACGTGCAATTATTGATTTGCTGGAGTTTTCTATTTTTTAAGGTAATAACTGTTGCATATGCTTAATCACGGATTTACTCTTTGTTGACAAGTATAAGCGTGATATTTTAGAATGCATCAGTTAAATGGGATCTGATAAGAAATAATTTATGCTCTTTTGAAGCAAGTGCGCGAAAGTTGTTTTCAATTTTGTCATTAGCATTGTATTAATTCATTAATTTACACAACTACTCATAGACTTATTTCGTTTTCTTTTTTAGTATTAGTTTTTATATTGAAAAATGTGTTTATGTTAAAATGGACATTTTTATCTTGTCGTGTGGAATGAAATGGAGACAGGTACTCTTTAAAGTACTTTCGAGCACTACAAGTTTCGTGCTCGAGTTGTTACACTAATGGCGAAGACTTTTTCTCTCAACAGAGTCTCAAGTTAAATTGATCTCCTTCGCTTCAGCTGCACGTATATAAAATCGTGATTCGTTACATGATAAAATCCAAGAGTGGTGTCTGGCCTTGCTTAGGGAAAAATGCATTATTCAAGAAAAGGCCAGAAGTAGTTGGGTGAAGATAAAAAGTAACGGGTCCAAACCTATACTTTGTGTGGGTAGATGCTATTTTTCAAAAGCTAACGCGATAATAAATATGAATACTTAGTCTGCTTTATGTTTAATTAAATTAAATTTTATTTATTTATTATTATTATTTATTATTATGTATTATGATTTATTATTCTCTTTAGTATTCAATTATGTGTTATTGAAAAATATTTTTTCTTTGTTTCAGGAAAAATGTCGAAATCAGGAAGTATAAAGGGAAGTATAAAGGATGGGGAAAAGGGGCCTTATGACCCATTGCCAATAAGTGCCGAAGGTGGAGACGAGATAAAATTAGAGGCAAAAATGTCCCTTCTAAATGGTGTCACAGTCATTGTTGGTTCCATTATTGGTTCTGGTATATTTGTCAGCCCAAAAGGTGTCCTGGAAAATACCGGAAGTGTCAACGCAAGTTTACTAGTCTGGACGGCCTCGGGACTCTTTTCCATGGTAGATATCTTTCTTCGAATCAAAGAATACTTTATTTTTAATAATATATTATATTTAAAATAGTTTTCTTTCCACAGAAGAAATTTATCAAGAGTGATAAGTTTTTTGAAAATCCAAAGTACAATTAAGCATCTATACTCTATAAACGTAGTTAATTTTGAAAAAAATCTAATAACTGATATTTTTATAAAATCTTGATTACATCTGATAAGAAAATAAAAATAAAATATAAAGTATAATCTGTCAGAATCAAAAAGAAAAAGAAAAATATTTATATTATAAATTATAAAGCTATCTATATTATCTATCTATAAATGTCTGTATCAATAGTTGATAAAGTACCAAACTTAATTCGTGGGGTGCCTCTTAGGCAAATATTCAAAGAAAGAAATACGCGAGTTAAATTTATTTTTTTTAATCAGAGATGGTTCGAATAAAATGATCTTTAATTGATAGACATTCATATAGTCATCTCTCTAAAATTTAATCAGTCAAATTCCACTGAT